>JARYZH020001775.1:0-22576 GCA_030021035.2 Notholithocarpus densiflorus | reverse complement strand
CAGGGGCGTAGCCAGGAATTTGTACATGGGAGAGCCGATGATGAGTATCATCATTGTATAGATAGTCTATATTTTTAGGTTGATATGGACCTTCTTTGAGATAAGCTCGTCGGATTTTATCTTATTTGTTAATAAGGAATTCACATATTTGTTTACGTGATTTGGATCACGATTTATTTCTTCAGATTGAATTCTTGAACATTTGGAGGGGTGTTCATGAGGCATTGAAGTATCAACATTTGTTTCTACAGCCACAGGTGTCCTAATTTCTGAATTGCTAGCATCTTTTTTCTTAAAGAATGCATCAATTGTTTTTCGTTTGCTTGTAATTCTTTTAGCTTTCAAAATATGACTCAAAAATTAATCTGAAAAGAACTTTAAAAAATAAAATTTTAATTAGAAATTTTTACTTAGTTATATGAATGTTATTCATACTCAAGAAAAAACAAAATTTCCACTATAAATTAAACAGTTAACCCATTTTTAATACGACTTTAATTAATAATAACCCTTCAAACAAAAACAAAAATTAAACACACAAGTATTGGTACACAACATAAACCAAACAATTTAAAAACACCCACAGCCACATCCACAACAACATGATATCTAACTAATCAAAAATAGGTAATAAATCAAAACAATTTTACCTTAGAAACTTTGTCTTCACAAAGTGCAAAGATGGGTCACTTGTGTGGCAATGCCTACTGCCTCTGCCTCTAAAAGATTTTCCCCTCAAGACTCATCACAAACAATCTCCCCATGCCTTCAATCACGTATTTGTCTAAAAATCTATGAAAATATAAAGAGCATGTGAATATTTAGCTGTAGATAGTTGAGAAAATAAAAAAAAGACACTAAAAAGAGATGAACATGAATGTCTAATGCTTAAGAAAGAGAAGAAAACTCCCTAGGCAGTCACCAAGTTCCAAAACTAAAGCTGAATTAGCTGATGAAGAAAGAAAAAATTGGTCAGAATTTTTTTTTTTTCGGACTATGAGGACAGAGGACTGGAGTTTTGGGGGCTGGTAGGTAGCGGTACCAGTGCTGAAAGTGTATCAAAGAAGACAAAACAACCAAGTTCTAAAACTAAAGCTGAATCAGCAAATGAAGAAAGAAAAAATTGGTCAGAATTTTATTTTATTTTTTTTTTTTTGGGACTGTGAGGACAAAGGACTGGAGTTTTGGGGGCTGGTAGGCAGCGGTACCAGTGCTGAAAGTGTATCAAAGAAGACAAAACAAAAGAATAAGAAGTAAAAAGGGATAAAGGGTTCCGTGGGTCAGGGTGGGTTTTTTGAGATGGAGAGAAAGTGTAATTTTGTTGTTATTTGGACTTAGAGTATTTAAATGAAGTGGGCTAGCAGCTTTTTGTTTTATTTGGAGTACCTAAAACTAAAGCTGGGGTTGGGCTGGGAGAATAGTTGAGAAATGGGTAGGGGGGCTAGTTGTCCAATGTTGGGGGGGCCCATTTATTTTTTCTTCATAGTCTAATGGAATTTTTTTTTTCAGGGGCCACGGCCCCCCCAAGCCACTACGTGGCTCCGCCCTTGTGCGGTGCAACTTATTATTAGTTTTCTCGAATATTTCGATAAGTTTTGTCAAAAATCTTGTAACTCAACTGATTGGCACCTCAATTTTCAATAGAAACATCCAGGATTCAGATCCTCACCCCCAACTATCGATGTATAAAAAAGATATTTCAATAAGTTTCATTGTAAAAAATTGTAATCTTTAGTTATTTTATATATAGACAAAATAGGAATACACTAAGAGTAGTATAGTGATTTGATCATACTATATATATGTGTTTACAAATTGAAAATTGCATGATATAGTAGCTAATATAGATAGACATGTTTCATGCCTACTAAAAAATGCATATATCTTTTTTTTTTTTTTTTTTTTTACATTCTTGATTGTGTGTTACTTAAAAAAAATTTCACCTTTTTGTTGGACATGGTTTCAATTGTTGCAAAAATAACTAAATTTGAGTAAAAATGCCATATTTCAAATCAATTGTTTCTCACATTAAAAAAAAAAAAAACCAATAATGTCTAATATAAATCTTAGAAAAATGAAATTAAAATTTCATTATGCTTAAAATAATTAATATAACAAAATAAACATATTTATTATGTTAGTAATCTTTCTAATTACATAGAATACATACTACCATGTTAGTTCCACACAAACATATGCGCGTGCGCGCGCACACACACAAAGGAGTTAGGAAATTTAACGAATTAAGATTAATTTTAGTGGATTCACAAATATTTAATTTTTTTATGACTTTTGTGACAATTGTTGTCAAAACAACTAAATATAAGTAAGAATGTCATATTCTAAATTTATTATTATTATTATTCCAACTAAAAATTATTTTCTATATAGAGTTTATAAAAATAATTATAAAAATAATTATAAAAATTCATTTAAATATAAATAATTAATGTACTACAATAGATAATTAATATATGCATTTATTTTTTGGCTAATTCAGTGAACTAATATTTTAATATAAATGCAAACTTTGTTAAAGTAAAAAACTAAATAAAGAGAATTTCAAAGAATGCGCTCCACAAATATAAATGCTTGTGGGGTGTTGGGGGCAAAGGACGGAGTTCAAGTCTACAGGAGGGAGCTTCACACACATATACACTTATATTAGGCTAGAGTAGAAATTCTATCTTGTATTTAAAAAAAAAAAAAAAAAAAAAAAAAAAAAACGCGCCAGGTTTTTGCTTTTATATATATAATATTGATTACTATACCATTCCTCACAACGTTCGAAATCTTACACCTTCATGGTTTAGGATTAGTTTCCTTTGTATATAAGTCCCACTATCCCTTCTCTTCAACATCCATGAAACACAAACACAAACCTTTTGTCTTTCTTTGTTAACTTCTTTCGTTTCTCATGTTTCCTACGCTACAATCCAAGCAAAACCAAGGAGAAAAAGATGGCGAAAACAGTGAACTTTCGTTGGAACCATCGCTTTCATTTGAGGCCAACACAGAAAATTCCATAACCGATGACATTATTTCTTCCTCTGCTTCTGAAACTACTGAAAAACAGCCTATGTTCCATAATTATATACCTATTCCAGTGATCGATCGACTCCAATCCAGTTTGGTAAACAAGTTTGTCCCCAAAACCCATCATGAATCTGAGGAGGTTTCAACGGAATTGAAGCTTGGTTTATATGACCCTTGGGTTATGAAGAAGAAGATTACGGTAAGCGATATTGACAGTTTGTCAAGGCTCTTGATAGCGAAGGACTTGGTAAAGGAGCATATTTTACCGCAATGGGACACAAGCTAAACATTGGAGGCATTAAGGATGGGGTAGCAGTTACTGTTTGGGATTTTGATACCAAGACCGAACATCAATTGCGCTTCAAACAGTGGTCAAGTAATGGGAGTTACGTCTTCAATGGAATGTGGAATCGAGATTTTGTGAGTAGGAGGCAACTGAAAGTAGGTGATGAGATTGGACTTTTTTGGGATCAAAGCAATTCAAGATTCAATTTTAGTGTTCTCAACCGGGCTTCAAGCAATTAATCCGCTCTTGATTTACTAGTTTTCTTTTGCAATTCCGCTACTGTGACTATAGACTTGTTACTTGTTAGCTAATTGTCAAATAGCTTGTTAATAGAAGCTAAGTTTATTTATTTTTAACTTGTGGAGCTCAAAACATAGTACTATTTTAGGCTAATCTATGACTTATTTTTTTGTTTTCTATTTTTTCCCTTCTTAGTTGCTTGTAACAACTATTAGTATATCTTTTTAAACTTGTTAATGTTAGTTTCTGGTTTCATTTCAATGTATTGCTGATGTAGATGTAAATCATTACTAGGATTAATGTGATTATGAAGAGTGATCTTAGCTATTTGAGCTGGTTCTTGATGTGAATAAATTCACTAGAAGATTTTGTCATTTCAAAAAAGTGGAATAGATGGACAATCTACCTTACAAATAGAAGCTAAATCTCTTGGTAGATTGTCCCTATTAAAACAAAAAGACTCAACAGAACTAAAAGAGAGTTTTGTAGCTGCACGAGCAACTGAATTGCCAAAAGGCTAAAGAAGACGATCAGAGCTCCAAATGCCGTATATATTGATCTTGATATAACATAGTTAAATCCAAAGTCATAGGCACATTTTATTTTATTTTTCTTGAAACATAGCAAAATTTTAGTATAATCTATGACTTATTTTTTGTTGTGTTTTTTTTTTTCCCCTTCTTAGTTGCTTGTACCATTATTATTATATTTTTTACAATTGCTCAGGAAAAATAAAACAAACAAACTTGTTAAAGTTAACTTTGAGATTTCTGAGGTCAATTCAATGCCATTGCTGATGTTGAGAGATGAGAGGGAGAGAGAGAGAGAGAGAGAGCTTGCTTTCATGGAGGATGTGGTGGTAGCACTTTAATGGTGAGAGAGAAGCACATATTCTAGCGTCTAGAGAACACAGTAGACTTAGTAATAAGCAGAGGCACATTGGCTGAAAGAGCTGTTGTCACTTTTGATTATGAATCTTCATTCGCATGACTAGTTGACTTCGTTTACAATCTAATTCGGAGTGGCTTTGAACTCTCAACATGCTCTTTAAAAACAGTGTGCTGCAAAATTAATATGGAAAGTTTACTTTGTCTACCTCCATGCTCTTTGATTGATTAGTGGGACTATGGAACATTTTCCAAAAATAGTTCTGAGTTTTTTTTTTTTTTTTTGGTGAAGAAGAGTTGTACCTATAGATTTAGTATTGGTACCAAAAAAGGGTAAAAAGTTAAAAACAATAAACCAAGGACTGCATGCCAATCCCAGTTCTACAGCCTATCGTCAAGCACTTTAAAAAACTCCTTCAATTTCACACAAAAATTATCCAAAAATAAAATTTACGAAATTCAATTTTAACAAAAAGTAGCCACACACTCTGATTCAGCATTGAGGAAGGCAAAAGAATAGCCTGATCTACAATACAATAAGGGATTCAAATAAGCAAACTGAAATTGATATGTACCCCCATAATCCAGCACATAAGTAGTGTGTATAATTTCACACTAAATAATATAACTCAATAAAGCCAACAGATAACAATTCATGAAGTTTTAAATGTAAAAAACACCAAGCCATTATCATAGATTAAAGCAAGTTCTAAGTTCCATGACCTATAAACATTGAACCAGATAGTTGGAAAGATCTCCATTGCATAGCTCACATAGTGCGGCTTTTAATAACATCAATGCCCATCTCAGTAGGATCAGTAGCTTGCAACTCCACCTGAATACCATCCAACTCTCTCTTAAACCTATCCTTAGAGCTTGCATAAATCATCTTGCTTCTCACCTTTGAAATATCAGGGGACCTTCATACATAATACAATAGATCAGTGAAAGCACAAACCATAACAAACAATAATACAGGAGAACAGAACAAGAACATGGTAAACTCAGAAACACTAAAGAATACCAGGCGATGAAAACAATCCTGCTCGTTGGGACATTCTCCTCTGTCATGAAATCAAAGTCATACACAGCATAACGGCACTCATTGGCAGGGAGGCTTGCAGAGAAATCCTCATAACTATCAGTTGGCTCACCAAGCTTCTCAACAATAACCTGCTTCTGCTTCTCCTCAATCTTGTAAACAATGAAGCGGTAAGTTCTTTTTTCCTTCAGTTCTAAAAACTTTAGCTTGCAATCATCCTGTACAGCCATCCCAGATGCTGCATTTCCCTGCCATGTTGCATAAATACTTACAAGTATCAAATACCAACTATTTGAAATCAAAATTTCCATACTTAACACACATACACACCCACACCCACACACACAGATATACACACCATCCTCCTCACACATATAAGGTGCATGTTTAGAGATTTTTTTCTAATGAATAAAAAAAAATTGGAAGAAATAATATCACTTAATGATTAAGAACCTTGCAACATATCAATTCTTCAGGAGCATACAACAAGTTTCATCCAAAATAAGTTAAATAACCGCAATTGAAAATCCCATGATGACCAAATAACTATATAATTATATAAACAATAACACAAGGTCCTTGTTTCTTTCTTCCCCTTCTATCATTCATGGCATTTGTCATATCAACTGAGCAAACAAAAATTCTCCAAAATATTTCCCGCTGACTCATACAGTCCAAAGCTGACTACTCAGTGTTTACTTCAAGGCTCATCAATCATAGTTGTTCTAGTCTATGTGGATGATATACTCATAACTAGCAACGAGCTGGAAGGTGATACAGAATTCAAACATTTGCTGCATGATAAATTCAAGCTGAAAGATATTGGACCACTCAAATACTTGTTAGAAGTAGCAAGACCTTCTAATGGAATTGCAATGTGTCAAAGGAGGTATACATTAGAACTCTTGGCTGATATATTTAGGATGTAAACCTGTGAAATCACCAATGAGAGAGCATCTCAAAGTTTCAAACCATGAGGAAGATGAACTATCAGACCCTTATCAACATAGGAGATCGATTGGAAAACTTCTATATTTGACTCTAACCAAACTAGATATTAGTTTAAGTGCTAATTGACTCAGACAGTTTATGGGAAAGCCAAGACTCCCTCATCTACAAGATGCACACATGATCTTGAAATATTTGAAACCAACTTCCGGTCAAGGGCTGTTCTTCTCAGCCTCGTCAACTCTGCATTTGAAGTCTTATTGTGATTCAGATTGGGCAAGTTGCCCAGACACTAGAAGATTTATAACAAATATTTGTGTCTTACTAGGAGATTCTTTGATCTCATGGAAATCAAAGAAACAACATACTGCATCATGATCTTTTGCAGAATTTGAATATAGAACCATGGCTACCGTTGTGAGTGAAATTGTATGGTTGATTGCCTTATTAAAGGACTTTTCACTTCAACACACAACACTTTTTAATTATGCTAAGACTATATATAGAGCCAATCCAGTCTATCATGAAAGAACTAAACATATAGAACTAGGATTCAAGACGGGATAGAAAGACATTTCATGTTTCAAGCAAACATCAACTTGTGGATCCCTTTACTAAACAATATGGACAACAACAATTTCATAATCTACTCTCCAAGATGAGCATCAAGAATATCTATGCTTATCTTGAGGGGAGTATCAAAGAAGCAATCAAGTGAATTGTGTTCAGATGGAGGACAGAATTGATAATGAGAGCATCAAAATATGTAGTCCAGTGAGACTATACTACATCTAGTTTGGTTGTAATTTACCTGTTATTTCTTGACACATGTAAGTAGCCTATAGCCTATAGGTCCAGTTAGTTAGTTAGTTTCACTTTCTTTACTCTGTTACTAACTATTGTATATAAACAGAGTTTATTCATTATTTAAGATCAGTTAAAAAACCACAGAATTCTTATTTAGCTTTCTCTCTCAAATTCTAATTTTTTTTCCAGCACTCCAAATTATTTACTAAACCACAATTAAGCGAACAAATCAGAAATTCTCAAAACTTTAAATCAACTATCAGAAAATTTCACATACCAAAGCAATTCATTAAGCAAAACAAAGAAACACAAAACCCAGTCACAGAATACACAACCGACATTAAAAAAAATTAGCTATTAAACAATATGAAACACGTATTGTATATATACACCCAAACAGAAAACACATATACACACAGATCAAACGGGACTCAAAGCATAAGTAACTCAACAGATCAGCTGAAATGAGCAGCGAAGACCAAACGGTTTAACGCAAAAAAAAAAAAACTCAAAAAAGAAAAACGATCAAATCAGAATCAAGCAGATCAGTAACCTAGCAAAAACCCTAGTTAAATTTGAAGAAAATCCATAGAGATTCAATACAAATCAACGTATAAATTTACAAATTTACAGATCCAAAAGAAAAATAAAATTAGCAGAGAAAGAGAGCATGAGAGTGAGAAGTAGACGAAGCACTCACCATTTTTTTTTTTTTTTTTTGTGTTTAGAGAAAATATCGGAGGAGAAGGACTGTTAGAGAAGAGAAAATCTAGGGCTCCGAGAAAAATAGAGAGATAGATAGAGAAAGTGAGAGACAGAGAGGAGAGACGACAAAGGTGGATGGATAAAAGTGGAAGCCTTTTTCTTTCAACTTCGGTGGCTCTTGCTAATGTAATTATGCTGGTCACGGTGACGGTGTGTTGAACCACTGAACGGGTGCCACCTCATCTGCTGTGAGATCATGAAGGTGAGTTGGATTTTGCGCGTTTCGTTCGTGAGTATTGTTGGATATATTTATCGTACTAGTTTACAACAAATTTTAAATTACAAAGATAGTAAGACATACTAAGGTTATGTTTGGTAACAATTTTTATTTTATATTTTTAAAAAGTTATTTTTGAGAATATAAAGAAAAAATAATTTTTTGTATTTTTTTAAATTAAAAACATGTTTAGTTAGTTGTAATTAAAAATATATTTAAAAAAATAATACTAAAATATGTTGTTATTAGGATTTGAACTCTAATGCTATAATATTAAATGAGATAGATTCATTAAATTAAATACGTGTTTTCATTGAGTTTTGAAAATTAGAAACTGAAAATAGTCTTTTACATTTTTTCAGTTTCTTTTACAAATTGAATTTTGAGAATTGTTTTTGTTTTATGTTCATTTTGGGTTACCAAACAAGTTTTTTAGTTTCAAAAATAGAAAATTGTTTTTGGAAACAAAAAATAAAGAGAAAAAACAGTTACCAAACATACCCTAAGGGTTTGTTTGGAATCCGCTTATTTTGCTAAAACTAAAAACTTTTTGCTGAAATATTGTAGATAAAAATAAAAGTTAGCCGAAATAGTACAGTGTGATCCATGAATAGTATCAAAAAATGCAGTGGGACCCATGAATAATACAAAAAATAAAGTGAATAGTAAAATAAGTTGGCAAAATTAATCATGCCAAATGGACACTAAGTTACATTATTTTTTTAACCTACAAATGATAATTTGCCGCATAAAATTTATTATAAAATAGTTTTTTTTTTTGAGCTATAACATAGTTGTTAAAATGTTGTGGATGTGACATTACTCATTAGGTAAAAATATAGTTTGCCAATATGAGTATAATTTTAAAAAATAAATGAGTATATCATAAAGAATAGAAATAAATGGAATTAAATAGAATGTATTTAAGTATTTTTTTTCTTCTTAAAAAAAAGTAATCTTGTTCTTTTTTTTTCGATGAGATTTTTTGGATGTTTTAAAATAAATGTGTAATGTAAATAATCTTATTTGAGAATAAAAAAAAAATGAATGGAATCATTTATAACAACATTATTATTAAATATATTTTAAAATAAATGACTAAATATATAGAAATAATTTGAAATTTTAGTTAAAATTTCATTAAATCTAATTTTATTTCTTTTAATTCCACCCAATTTTCATTCAAATTCATTTGTCTTTTTTGTCGAGTTTGTTTACAATCTAGGGTGGCTTTGAACTTTCATGATGCTATTTACAAATAGTGTGCTGCAAGATTATAATAGAATGTTTTACTTTTTCTACCCTATGCTCTTTGCTTGATTAGTGGGACTGGGATATGTTCATGTAATAATGGTCCGCCTATCACAATGATGATTCTGTACCCATATTTATGTATAAAACACATTGAGAATTTATTTCTCTTGTGTTGAATGAAAGTGTTTTGCTATAAATTTTTTGAATAGTACACTTGGAAATTCTGAAATTAAATTTTACTTATTATACTAAAATAAGATCCAAATTGTGAAATTTGGGGCTATACCAGTCTTGCTAAACCTCCTTCAATGCCAAAATGAAGCATTGATTGTGCTCACATTAGCAGCTAAGTTGAACATCTCTTATTGCACGGTGTTTAATGCTAGAGATTGCTCTGTACGAACTCCTGCATCTCCTTGTTGAAGATATGATCATTTGGTCTCTCAACCCAAATGAAAATTAAAACTCTAAATCAACACAAAATCTCTTAAGTAGACCTATTATGAGGTTGATTATCATTTAGACCAAATCGAAATTTTAGGCACAGTCGAATGAAAATTCTATCCATCTTTAGTGTTTCACTTTATGCTATATCAATTACAATATGTCTAATTTTTTCTCTTTTGAATTTTGATAGATATGATAATATTTTAAATCTATGATGTCTACTCTATGATGATTGTTCTTAATCATCAATGACAAGAAAATTTACAAGTAAGCTAACTGAAAACCAATTTTTTCATTTTTTAACCTTTGGTTATTTTAAAAGGAAAAAAAAAAAAATATGACAAGCTAAGACTAATAGCATAAAAAGTTATCTTAAAATGGGACAAGTGATTTTTATTCGGTACGATATTATTACTTGGATAACCCTCTACTATGAGCTTCTTACAGCAAACCGAGTTAGTAGATTTTATTCCAACACCATGACTCTTTGTGGCCTATGAATGCTTGACAATGGATATGGAAGTGCCGAATATCTCTATTTTTAGTGCAGCTATGATCATCCAGCAACCAACCTAAACTTTCTAAGGATAGACAGGAAGGAATGTATTGAACGAACAGCATAACTCTGATGTATTGTGCCCTCCAAGTGTGCATGTTACCACTCCTTCCTTACAAAAAATTATAAAAGAACTGCTTGATCACAATTATCTTTTAACTATTTTTTTAATATTAGAAAAACTTTTAATAAAAGGAGAGGCAAAAACCTTGTACTCGGGAAATATACAACCTCACAAAGATAATTAAAATTAAAATTACGAAAAAGTTATCTTTATTAAAGGTTTCGGTTACCACTGCCACAATAATGCTATGGCATACAATCTTGCAAAAGTCCCTTGGCCGATCAAAGGAATAAAAAGAACATTTCACTTGGCCAGGGGTTTAGATTGTATAACCAAGTCTATGGATAAACACTAAACACAATGTTGCTCACTATTGCCCATTGATTTAATGGTAATAGTATAAGTTAGAAATATAAAATTATCGATACCCGGGACCTAAAAAGATTAAGGGTGAGTTTGGTTCAGCTTTTTGAAACTGGGCTTTTTGAAAAGTGGAGTTTTCAAAAAGTGTGATATGAAATTAGGCTTTTTGAAAAAGCTGAGTGTATGGTAAAAACTGTTAAAAAGTACTTTTTGAAAAAGTTGAGTGTTTGGCTAATACTTATAAAAGTGGCTGAGTTATAAATTACCAAAAAGGACAAGATATATATAAAGAGAGTTTTTTGTTTTAATTACCTCTCTTAATGTAAGTTATGGACACAATATTTTCACAAAAATTTCCCAATAAAGTTTATATGACAAGTTGTTAATGGTAGGAAAAAAAAAAAATAATGTCACTAGTAGGTCTAGATGAAAACCAATAACAACTTACTATGTAAACTTTATTATGAAATTGTTATAAAAATATTCTGTCAATAGCACTATTTTTTTTCTAAAAAAAAAAAATAGTACTAATTTAAAAAGTTTAGAGATATAATAAAATGTCACAATATTTTTACAATACTCTTTGTTTTTAGTTGTGGTATCCTAGTCTAATATTTTATTAATTTATTTGATTTTATTTTGACATATGAAATATTTGATACCTCAACTGTTATGAAAATTTGTTGTGTTTTAACACAATTGTAATTTTTATTTAGTAAATTTCCCTACATCATATCCACGTGTCCCACTCACTACCAAATTTATTATTATTTTTTCCTTCCCTTTTTTCTCATCCACCCGTTTCTTCCCCCATTCCCATCAAATATCTTTTCTTTTCCTCCACTCACTATCTTGTCTCTTCTCTTCTTTAGGTCTTCTTCCTCACCCAAAATACAGTTCTTCTTCTTCACCCAAAAGACAAGATAGAAAGAAATATATTACATAAAAAAATGAGAGAAGAAGTCGCAACTGCAGAAGAAGAATCACGCTGTAGAAGAAGAAGCCTGCAGCAGTAGTGGGTTTATGGGTTTATGTTGGAATTGAAGAAGAAGCCTGCAGCAGTAGAAGAAGAATCACGGTATTTTTTTTTTTTTTTTTGGCGTGAAGGATTGTTGATTTATGGGTTTATGTTGGAATGAGGAATGTGGCGTGAAGGATTGTTGATTTATCAAAGGGCAAAGTTAGAGTTTTAAGTAAAAGTGAGGGCAATTTGGTAATTGAACCAATAACCCAACGGATAGATTCATCAATGTGCATGAGCTTTTGTAAAATGCTCCTCACAGCTCCATTCTACGAATGTGCATTCTCTTCACAAACCCAAAACGCAATTTTTTCCAAAAAGTTGCTTTTTATACCTAACTAGGAATGGCAATGGATCGGGTTCGGGCCGGGTTTTTCCATACCCAGACCCGACCCGCGGGCCAAGACCCGTGGCCCGGACCCGGCCCATTTACTAAGCGGGTTTTTTTTCTCGAGGCCCGAACCCACCCCTGTGGGCCCCGTTAAGAGATTGGGCCCAATTCGTGGCCCAACCAAAAAAAAAAAAAAATTAAAGCTCAAATTTATTTTTGCCCTAAATGGTGTCAACAAGGGCGTTACTCTCTAACTCTCTTTTCTCTCTCCTCTCTTATCTGTCATCCCTCTCTCATGGATCTCAGACCAGAAATTAAAACCCATAAAATCATCCCTAAGCCCCTTCACATACTCCACCATTAGATCACAAATTTGTTCAGCCAAGTCGTCCATCAAGTCCTCCACACCACTCTCCACCGAGCCTAACTCCATGGCAACGTTCTTGAAGGCGATTAAGTGGAGCTTGAGGGCGATGCTCTCTGCGAGGTCTCCACAATGGACGTTGGTGATGGTCTCTGCAAGGTTGTTGCAGCGAGAGTTGCTTGCAAGTTACCACCACAATCTGCTTTGAATCTTGGTTTCTCTACTCTATGGTTAAGGATTGGCTTAGGTATTTGTTGGGTTTGATTGCTGTGTTTGATTTGGTATTTCTCTATGGGTTGGTTTTCTTTTTTCTTTTTGAAATGATGGTGGTAGTCTTTTATTTGGGGGTCTTGTTGATGATGGGTTTAGGTTTGAGAAGAGTTGCTGCTGAAGAAATGAAATGAGGGATTAGGGTTAGATTATTGGTATATATATATAAATATATATATAAGGGGTATTTTTGTAATTTCAGCCTTCAGGGTACTGGGTTTTTATCCGGGCCGAATTTCAGATTTTTTTGATAAAACCCAGACCCGCTTCGGGTTTTAAAAAAAAAAACCCATACCCAACCCTATTCCTAATTGGACCGAGTAAAACCTAGTCCATTAAGGTCAGGCCAGGCCAAGTACTTGCAAGTCGGGCAAAAATTGCCATCCCTATACCTAACCAAACGCCTATATTATATTTGTAGTTTCAAAACGGGCTTTTTGGGTTGGGAAAGCTGAAACAAACAGACACTAAAAAGAATAACAAGAATTGCCAATGCTAATTCTGATCCACTCTTATTGGCAATTGATGAATGCATCTTCGGCCTATCGGGCACTTTAAAAACTGTTTCTATGTCACCAAAAAAATTGGAAAGAAAATCAAGTAAAACAAAACGTAACCATAGGACAAACTCAGTATTGAGGAAGGCAAAAGAATAGCCTGATCTACAATACAATATAGGGTTCAAATGAGCAAACTGAAATTGATATGTACCCCCATAATCCAGCATATAAGTAGTGTGTATAATTTCACACTAAATAGTATACCCAATAAAGCCACAGATAACAATTCAGGAAGTTTTAAATGTAAAAAACACCAAGCCGAATTGCCTTTCACTCAAAAAAAAAAAGAAAAAATTTAAATAAACACCAAGCCATTAGCATAGATTAAAGCAAGTTCTAAGTTCCACGACCTATAAACATTGAACCAGATAGTTGGAAAGATCTCCATTGCATAGCTCACACTTCAAATTCAATTAGTGCGGCTTCTAATAACATCAACGCCCATCTCAGTAGGATCAGTAGCTTGCAACTCCACCTGAATACCATCCAACTCTCTCTTAAACCTATCCTTAGAGCTTGCATAAATCATTTTGCTTCTCACCTTTGAAACATCAGGGGACCTTCATACATAATATAATAGATCAGTAAAAGCACAAAGCATAACAAACAATAATACAGGAGAACGGAACAAGAACATGGTAAACTCAAACACTAAAGAATACCAGGCGATGAAAACAATCCTGCTCCTTGGGACATTCTCCTCTGTCATAAAATCAAAGTCATACACAGCATAACGGCACTCATTGGCAGGGAGGCTTGCAGAGAAAACCTCATAACTATCAGTTGGCTCACCAAGCTTCTCAACAATAACCTGCTTTTGCTTCTCCTCAATCTTGAAAACAATGAAGCGGTAAGTTCTTTTTGTCTTCAGTTCTAAAAACTTAAGCTTGCAATCATCGTGTACAGCCATTCCAGATGCTGCGTTTGCCTGCCATGTTGGATAAAATAGTTGCAAGTATCAAATACCAACTATTTGAAATCAACATTTCCATATTTAACACAGACAGAGGCTTTTTTTGAAATGAAATATAAAAATAACTCTAAATCTTTAACATAGAACCTTGCGACATATTGCCAAGAGCCTTGTAGCTCAATTGGCACCCCCTGGTGTTGCCAATGAAGATGTCAAGGGTTTCTTCAAGAGCATACAAGTTTCATCGAAAATAATTTCAACAACTTTGAGCAAATAACGATAAAATTATATAAATAACAACACAAGACCCTAGTTTCTTTCTTCTCCTTCTTAACATTCACGGCATTTGTCATAACAACTAAGCAAATTAAAATTCTCCAAATTATTTCCCAATGACTTTGATTATGGTCATAGTTTATCTTCATTTTTAACTAAGCAAACTAGATCACAAGCACAACTCATTTTGGCATAAAACTAAACCACAATCAAGTGAACAAATCAGAAGTTCTCAAAGCTTTAAATCAAGGCAGTTAAAAACTAAAAAACAGAGTTCAGAAAATTTCATGTCCCAAATCATTTCATTAAGCAAAACATTGAAGCCAACCACACAAACACAGAAACCTAGTCACAGAATACACAACCGACAGAATAATATGAAACACATAGCATTAATTTCAGCGAAGCTTAAACACATACATAGTACTATGTACACAGATACACACAAACAGAACACAAATATACATACAGATCAAACGGACTCAAAAGCAAAATCTACTGAACAGATCAAATGAGTAGCGAAGACCAAACGGTTCATCGAAAAAATCAACAACAAAAAAATGATCGAATCAGAATCAAGTAGATCAGTAACCGAAACAAAAGTTACAAAACCCTAGTTAAATTTCTAGTCCACTGAAAATCCATAGAGATTTCACTGAAAAATCAACAAATAGTTTTACAGATCCGAACACACAAAAAAAAAAAAAAATCGAAGTAACGGTGATGGATAGGAAATGTGGAAGTGGAATGGAAGCCCTTTCTTTCTTTCTTTCTTTTTAGTTTGGTGGCTGTTGCTAATGTAACGGTGATGGTCACGGGGACGGTTTTTTGAACCACTGAACGAGTGCCACCTCACCTGCGGTGAGATCGTTAGTGTGGCGGTGGCGTCACGCAATAGCTTTTGGTTACTGTGTACTATTCGGTATTGGTACGATGTCGTTTGCGTGTATGTACAGTTGTACTGTACACCAATCCATCAGATCTATCCATTTCAAATCTGGTCAATTTTGTTGGTCAGGTTTAGATTTCACATATATAAATTCAATTTTGAAATGATAGGACAATTTATACACTGTTACTTAAAACTAGAAATAAAGTTTGAACTATGAAGGGATAAAATGGATTATTTTTGAAATAATGGAGAAGAAATTAAGTAGAAGGACCCATGTGTTCAAGATAGTGGATGAAAGTGACAGCAAGATTAGTCATGGACCATTGCAGTTATAGCAATAAATCACAGCTACTAGGGGTGTGCAGCCAACCCGTCAAAATCGACCCGACCCAACCCAACCTGCCGGGTTGGGTCGGTTTTTAGGGCTTGGTGGGTTGGGTTGGGTTATAAATTTTTTTTTTTTTTAATAGCGGGTCGGGTTGGGTTTGGGTCATAAAATTCCAAACCTGCTAAACCTAATCCGACCCACCCATATATTTAATATATATATTTAAAATATATTATATAATTAATAAATTTTTTAAAATAACTAGCTCTTCCTATCCTATATAAAAACCAATTAGTTCACACAAATCCTAGTAAATTACTATTGTTATTTAGTCATTAGTGTTGTTTGCCTTTAAAGAGTTACATTAATACTAATCTTTGAGTTTTTTTTAATATATTTATATTTATATTTTTTCTACTCAATTTAATAATAATAATAATAAAAAATTTGTCTAACCCATGAGTTCAACCCGACTCATGTGGGTTGGATTGAACTTATGTGATGAGTTGGGTTGGGTTGAATTTTTTTTGACCCACCATGATGGGTTGGGTAAAAAAATCTCCTTAATCCGACTTAACCCAACCCATGCACACCCCTAACAGCTACAGGTTTTGGGAATATTACAATAGAGGCCAACTTGTTGAGGAAGCATTATTGTGTGCAGTACAAGCACAAGCATACTTGTCAAAGAAACACCAAATGCATGTGGTTCCATTTTGTCAAGACTCTATCTTGTCATTCTCCAATGAAAAGGCAACACCTTACCCATTAGGAAATGACATGTGCCCATTTTCACTATTATTAAAGAAGGATAAAAGACTCAATGAAAAATGGGATAGACACTTTTTGACGCTACGGTGGAAGCTCTTTTTCCACCTATTTCTTCTTTTTTTCTCCATTGTAACACAATACCTCTATTGTAACCATTTTCATAAAATAGCGGAATACTCGACTGGCTTGTGCTCGTGGTTTTCTCCCTCTCCCAACATGGAGGGTTTTCACATTAAAAAAACCTGTGTATATTTCTCTCACAACTTTACTCTCATGTTCTTCATTTTCTTACAAACACAAAGACACCATTTTTGACAAAGATGATGTCTAAATGTACTGTTAAGGTTTTAGAGATCTTTACAAGATAATCTCTAAAATCTAAACTTGCATGTACACATCGTATCCCTCAACTAGATATTCTTGAGCTATCATGAGAGGAAGAGAGATAATGCGATCGGAGTAGTAAGCAAAACAAAACCCAGTCATGCGGCTTTGTTGGGCATCAACCATGTACGGCACATGCTCAAGGAGAAAGAGAGAGAGAAACATGAGGAGAGATGTTTGGCAACTCAAGGAGAGAGAGAGAGTAATTGAGAAATGAATGAAATATATATATATATATATATATATCATGTGTTCAGTGCCGGCTTAATGGGTGAGCCAAATAGGCAATCGCCTAAGGCCCCCAATGAAAAAAGGCCCATAATTTTTTTTTTTTTTTTTTGAGAAACCACCCCAGGAAGAGGGGGGAAGCATTTCATTCAGGAAAATCAGAGAGGTACACAGAAGCTAAGTCCGGGGGAACATCCTCCATCCAAACTTGAAAAGGAGAAAAATTACAAGCCATTCGAGCCAATCCATGAGCTACTCTATTCCCTTGCCGACGTGTGTGGCTAAAGGACACTTTGTGAAAGGCTGAAGATAGGAGTTTAACGTCCTTGATGATGTGTCCAAAGTTTGAAGACGAAAAACCCCCACTGTTTATGGCTTTGATGATTACCTCCGCGTCACCTTCGAAGATCACCTGGTCAAAATTCAGTTCCTTTGCCAAACTAACTGCACTACGCGCTGCCAACACTTCCACCGTCTCTACAGAAGTAGGCAGTGGAATAGGTTGTGAATAGGCAGCCATAACAAGACCCTTGTCGTTACGAACAATAGCTCCTAAACCGGCCATGTTTTTGGAAGAGAAGGTTGCGCCATCAAAATTGACCTTAAGCCAACCTGGAGGGGGAGGAGTCCATTTGGTTGGACTGACTGTGGGCAATACTCGTTGGGGTGGGGAGGAAGCAAACTGAAATTCTTGGAGATTGTCTACCGCCATTGAGCTGATTCTATCAACTGGAACTGCAACTTCACCAACTCGGATCTGATTCCGACGAGCCCAAATTAGCGATGCTATCATAGCAAAAACAAATCCGAGAGGGTACTCTTCTCCTGGCAAAGTTGTATGATATCCAGCAAGGATGTGCAGTTCATAGCTTTCTTGATTAACCATCCAAAATGAACCTTCCAAATTGGATTCAAGCTTGGGCAAGACCACAGTGCATGGAGGGAGGTTTCTTTGTCGAGGTGCAGTGAGGACAGGAGTCATAAATCAATAGTCTTCTCTTCCTGAGGTTCACTTTAGTGGGCAGGGCATCCGAGCCAGCTCTCCACATAAGAGTTTTCACTCTATTTGGAATCCGTAGACTCCAAATACCCTTCCATACTTTTTGGGTCAAGGACAAATCAGAGGTAGTTGGACAGTCATTCATCTCACACTCCATGAGCAGCTTGTAGCCCGATTTGACGGAGTATACCCCATTAGAGCTCCCGGACCAAAATAGCTTGTCCTCACAGTTTTCAAGGCTAAGTGGGATAGCTTTGATCAAAGCAGCTTCATGAGGCAAGAAAGTGTTGTCTACCACATCTTCAATCTAGCATCTTTTATTATAATCAATCAAAACAGAGACTTGGGCATCACTACCAAAAAAGTCCGAAGGAGAAATTACCTTTCGTGATCGGGGAACTGGGAGCCAGTCATAATGGTAAATTTGGATTGATGCACCATTGCCCACTCTCCATTGCAAACCTTTCTCAACCACAACCCTACCTTTCAAGATACTTTTCCATGCAAACGACCTGTTACCTTCCTTGGCATCAAGAATGGACTCGTTTGGGAAGAACTTTGATTTGAAGAACTTGTGGAATAGTGTGTCCTTGTTTTCCAACAGCCGCCACACCTGTTTTGCAAGCATGGCATCGTTAAATTTTTGAAGTTCTTTGAAAGCCATACCTCCCAGGTCTTTTGGCTGACAAAGTGAGCTCCATTTAGTCCAGTGAATTTTCCTTTGGTTCCCCCTCTGCCCCCACCAAAATTTTCTGATCAAGGACTCAATTTCTTCACATAGAGTGACTGGGATTTTGAAGCAACTCATTGCATAGGTTGGAATTGCTTGGATGACTGCCTTGAGGAGAATTTCTCGCCTCACTTGGGAGAGCAACTGTTCCTTCTAGCCTTGGAGCTTGGCTAAGACCTTCTCTTTGATGAACATCAAGCTTGCTTTTTTGTGTTTTCCAACTAAGGATGGAAGGCCGAGGTATTTCTCGTGTTGTGATCTCCTGAACCCCCAGAAATCCTTAATTTGGCCAAGGATATTTGGAGGAGTGGACTTGTTGAAAAATAGACCCGTTTTGTTCCGGTTAAGCTGTTAACCAGAGGCTTTCTCGTAGACATTCAGCAAGGTTTGGATTTTCTGACATTCAACTAGTGTGGCTCTGCAAAAAACCAGGCTGTCATCAGCAAATAATAGGTGAGTTAGTCTAGGGCCCTTCTTACAAATGGATACCCCACGAATATGACTCGCATCTGCTTCTTTTTGTACTAAGCCGTGAAAACCTTCTGAGCAGATAAGAAAAAGGTAGGGAGACAGTGGGTCCCCTTGCCTCAATCCTCTAGATGGTTGGATAATGTCTGTGGGCTCACCATTGATTAGGATGGAGTAGCTAACGGTAGTGATGCATTCCATGATAAGGGCAATCCACCTTGTATCAAAACCCATTTGCTTCATCATGCCTTCAAGAAAAACCCATTCCACGCGATCGTAAGCCTTGCTTATGTCCAACTTCAGCGCCATAAAGCCTGAACTTCCATGTTGGTGGTGTTTCATGTAATGAAGGGTTTCGAAGGCCATGAGGATGTTATCTATTATGAGCCTCCCTGCTTGAAAAGCACTCTGGTTCTCTGAAACCATTGCCGGAAGGACTGCTTTTAATCTGTTGGCAAGGACTTTTGAAACAAGTTTATAGACCACATTACATAAACTAATCGGTCTAAATTCAGTGATAAATTCTGGTGTTTTACCTTCGGGATAAGGGTGATGTTGGTATGATTTATCTCTTTTGGAATTTTACAATTATTTAGGCAATTAAGCACAGCTGAAGAAACATTACAGTCTAAAAGATTCCAGAAAGAGTGATAGAACAGGGGCGGCATACCGTCAGGGCCTGGGGCCGTGATGGATTCCATTTGGTTCAAAGCTACCACAACTTCCTCCTTCGTGAAAGGCTTAAGGAGTTGCTCATTCATTTCCTGAGTGACAGAAGGTTTGACTGCCTCAAAGATTTCAGACTACTCTGAAGGATGTGATGATGAAAATAAGGAGTGAAAGTAGTCCATGGCTATGTCCTTGATTTGCTTATCCTTCGTGCACCAAGCATTGGCTGAATTTCTTAGGCCAGAAATTTTGTTTCTTCGAAACCTATGTGAGGCTTTGCTATGGAAATAACTAGTGTTCCGGTCACCACACTTCAGAAAAAGAGCTCGAGCTCGTTGCTCCCACATTAGACTTTCTTTATCCAAAAGATCGTTCAGCTCTGCTTTCAAACTTTTTACCACTTCATAATCCGCCTCCCCCTTAGCCACTGACACCTCAGCTTTTGATAGCAGCTTCCCTAAAGGCCCATAAATTTTTACCAATAGAGATATTCATGTACCAATAGAAGTATTAATTAAGCCCTACATATTCACCAATAAATAAAAAGTTGTTGTTTTTTATCAAAGAAAAACTAGTTAAAGAAAAATATTTTCATTGGATGGGTCAATCATTTAATCTCTCACACATAAATGTTAACAGAACTCATTAATCTTACACTAGTAAATAAATTT
The DNA here is from genome assembly GCA_030021035.2 of Notholithocarpus densiflorus. Taxonomy (NCBI): domain Eukaryota; kingdom Viridiplantae; phylum Streptophyta; class Magnoliopsida; order Fagales; family Fagaceae; genus Notholithocarpus; species Notholithocarpus densiflorus. Next base: position 1,788 of record JARYZH020001775.1, on the reverse strand, counting down.
ATACTCAAATTATATTTAGAAATATCAAATATATAACTTTATTAAAATTTTCAATCATAATTTTTTAGTATTTGGTTACTTCATTCAATGAATAGTGTTTATTTTAGTTGTATAGTCATTGAATAATGCGATGGGTTCGTTTTAATTTGTAATTTTTTTCTAAAAAAAATAGATTTTAAATGAAAAAAAAAACCAAAAGTTAAATAAATATTCTATTAATATTCAAAGTATAAGAATAGACCTCACTTGAAGTTGTCGCCTTAGGCCCCACAATACCTTGAGCCGGCCCTGCATGTGTTGTCAATTGTTCATTGTAAATTTTTTTTTTTTGATAAATTATTGAGGTTAGTATAGGGTGGTTTTAGTTGAGTTTCGCCAAATTTTAGTGAAATGTTAAAGTGTTGAGTTTGCTACCAATGCTCTTAGATTTTTAATTATGTCAATTAAAATTTTAAACTTATAAAATCATTTCAATTTGAAGTCTTTATTTATCTTCTTGATTTTATCCAGTAATAAAGTAAAGAAAAAGAGAAGTCATGGACAAAACTTTGCTTTCTTATTCAAGTAAATAGCTTCACTTTTATGGCATAACAATATTTATTTTTACTTTTTCATTTTAACCAATGATTTCTTTCTCCAATGGTTGCCAAATTGATTTATAAACAAACCCTGAGTAAAAGGTTGACTTTCATCAATGGTTTTTTGCTTTTCCCAATCATTACTACCTAGAATAACAAAGATAGACAATTTTTTTAATTGAAATGATTTCCTAATTTTGAGAGTTTAATTGATGAGATTAAAAAAATGAGATCTAATTTCAAACATGATAATTATTTTAGGTCTTTTTATATAATTTCATCTTTTAAAAACACGTTGGATGTAGAGTCAGTGACTCATTGGACAATGGTTATCAGTTGGATGTAGAGTTAGTGACTCAATGGACAATGGTTATCAATTTTCATCCAGTTCAACCTGTGGTTGAACTATTAATGTGGTAAATAATTTAGATAATAATTATTTAATAAAAATAAATTAAAATTTTAAAAATTAATAATATTTACTTAAAAATTTTCTCATAAGTGAAAAATTCTATGGTATATACCATACACTTTCATATTTAATATTAATAACAATATTAATTCATTTGAATCTTTTAAATATATTTGATAAAATCGAACAACGGTTAAGATTTGGTATGTATGATAGATAGAAATATTACTAGTATATTAAAATAATCCATATTAAATAATGAAATAACCTATGTTGATAGGGTTTATTATTGGATGTACCAATACCAATAATAATAAAAAAATAGTAGAATTTTACTGATAAGGATCCTATGCAATACCTAAGTCATGCAATTTCGCACGTTTATCTCACAACAAATTTTTACTTCTTTACTTTTTAACTTTTAAATTTTTTATATTATTTTAATTTGTTTTATTCAATGGTTGAGATTGAAAGACCATGGCCATTGGTCTCAATCCGAATTCTCCTATATAAACAACCGGTCTTCCGTTGTTTTGTACTTGTTTCGCAAGCAATTCAAATTTTCCCGACTCCACAAGTACAAGACCTCTATAAATCTCTTTTCTCTTCCTAATTCTAGATCTGTTCTATTTGACTTTTTTATTTCCTCTGTTCTTTCTTTCTCGTGTATTCAAATTTCAAACTTCTTTGTCAAGGTAACGGTTTATGACACATCCCAATTGATATTAAAAAAAAAAAAAAAAACTGGTATAAGTTTATAAACTTCATTCATATAATCTAATTCTGTGTACAAATTTT
>JARYZH020001774.1:0-22579 GCA_030021035.2 Notholithocarpus densiflorus | reverse complement strand
AGAGAGAGAGAGAGAGAGAGAGAGAGAGAGAGAGAGAGAGAGAGAGAATCAGAAAAGTACCAACATAGTAGTATATAAGAATATAAGAAAATGAAGGTACGTATGCATGAAAATGCATGAGCATATGACGTGCAAATTTAAATACATCATGGGCTCAGCCCAATTCAAACTTACCAGCACACAACAAGACAACATATATAGCACACATCTAAAATGCGTGACAATATAGTTAAAATGCTCATGAAATGCAATGTATGATGATTTGACATCATTTGAACATAAACCCAACCCAAAAAATTTTCAACAACCTCAACAATTTGAAAAATCCCAAACATTTTCCAAAAACCCCAAATTTTAGGTCAAAAGATATGAAAATGCATGATTAAGGAATGAAAAAGAGTCATACCAGAGAGAGAAGTAGATCTAGAGACCGAAAATTGAGCGGGAAAGTGAATTTGAGTGAAAGAGAGAAGTTTGGGAAGTTGAGAAGTCAGATACTGTCGAGAGAGATCGAGGAGAAGTGAACAAAATTCGCGAGGATTGTATATATAGAAATAGCATAAATCTCGACAGATCGAGATGTGTCGAGAGGTGTCGAGCATTAAAAAGGCGCTTTTTAGCTGTCGAAGAGCTATCCAGAATCTATCGAGAGGTGTCCACAGTGAAGGACGCTCGATGGATCGAAAAAGCTATCGAGGAGCTATCGAGCAACCAGAAGGTTTCTCGATGGATTGAAGTAGCTATCGAGAGGTATCGAGAATGTGATAAAAAGTAACTGAAGAGTCTCGATAGATAGCCTAGTTGTCGAGAGGTGTCCAGCAGCTATCGAGATTGCTTAAAAACAGTTTTTCAGGAAGAGAAAAACACAGATATGAATGCAATTAAGCATGCTATACAACCGATGATCCAAACAACATTTTAAGCTCTCAAAAACATCTCTCAACAAGAAAAATGTTAAGTACATGGATCCAAAACACACACACACACACACATTAAACACATCTAACCAATTTTATATTTCAAAAACAAGTTAAGACAGTTTAGTGAGTATACATTTACACAAGTATTCTTTGTGATGGCCAAATCACATTGTACTTGCACATGTATCAAGAGTAGCAAAGAATAATGCGTGTTGTGTGTGAAAAACATTGCAAGATTGCATAAGTGTCTAAATGTTATGACGATTTGAGATATGAGAAAATCACTTTAACTCACACATAATCATAACTGTTTGATAGGGACTATCACCTTCGAGGTACATCCTATAATTCTCACATCTCCTAGAATACATGCTTGCAATCATATATAAAGCATTTTGATCTTTTTGCTTTTATTTTTCTTTGCATATTTTTCTTTTAAGCAAACCATGCATGAGCATATATGAGAGAGAAAAGAAATACCCAATTATGTTAAGCATTTGACATTCCATTTTTGCTATGCCGAAGCATACAAATGTCATTTCGTGATTGGCGGGCAACAGTGGTGAGATGGTTATTTATGCATTTCTCTTAGGATTTTCTAGTCATTCCCGTCAAAAAGAGTGATACGAGTGTTAAGTACAAGAGATCACTTAATCTTACTCATCACAAACATGAGCCACAAAGCTCACTTTCTTAGTTGTGCATAGAGATGCTCATCTAAGCTACAAAAGATACAATGGTTAGAAAATTTTGTTTCAATGGCCATCCAAGGTACACAAGTATTAATGTACACAAACACACACTGAAAGGTAACCAAACAAAAACATGTTAAACAAAACAAATCAATGCATAAAACTAGATTGACTCAAAACATGAAAGCAAAACACACAAGTAATGCAAAAACAAAAACACAAAGGAGAGAGAGAGAATAAGTGACAGAGTCACTTGGAGCACTTTTCCTTCCACACCTTGAAAGAACCTTTTCGTTTAGCAAACCCTTGATCCGACAGTGAGGGGGAAGAATTAAAACCGTTCAAGTTCGAAAGGAACATGAGGGCTTTGAGAAGATCTCCAAGAGGAGCAAAAGAGGATGGAAACTGATTTTGGTCTCCCGACGCGATTATGCTGTTGCTCTTTTGAGTGGCTAACTACTTGTAGCAATTAGGTCGAGTATGTCCAGCTGTGCCATAATGATGACAGAAATGCTGCTTTTTCTGTTTGGGTTTTTGAGTATTTCCCTTCTTAGCCCTAGAGTTCTTAATTTCTTTCTTATCAAGCTTAGGGGATGCTCCTAAGATAGATTTACCCTTGTCAACATTCTCACTAGCTAATTCATTCTTAACATCATTGTTTTCAGTTTCAACATTATTAGCAAGAGGAACAAAAATAGTAGTACTAGTAGAAGCAATACTAGGAGAAGAAAAATTAAACCCTAAACCGATTCGATCGGAAGCCGATTTCTGAAGACTGAGCATCTCATCGAGGTTAGTGCTTGGAGTCCTTTCCAGTTAAGCTATGACTTGGAACAGTTCTGCCTCAAGCTTCTTGGTCTTCTTAACCAAAAAATTATTCTTAAATCTCAGTGCTCCAATAGTCTGATTGGCTTCATCAAACTTTGTGGAGATTTCTTCTCGCTTAAGCTCCACATCACTAAGCTTCTTGGTGGCCAACCTATACAACTTCTCATGCTTCTTGGAGACCTTATATAAATTTGCATAGGATGTGTGGATCTCATCTTGTTCATCCATCTTCTCAAATTTAGACTCCACCAAGTCCTCTTCTTCATCCACATCTTCAACAATCCCTTCAATAGGATTTATGGTGGCAGTGAAGGCATTTAGGATTCTATCATCCTCATTATTGGAGTCATCTTCAGGCTCAGTGTCGCTCAAGGTAGCAGCAAGTGCCTTGACACTTTTGTTTCATGTGACCGAAGCCTTGAGACCCAAAGCACTTTGGTCCTGAGGGAACAGTGTACTGACCGCCATCCCTAGCATCCTTCTTCCCTTTGTCTTGACTCTTGAATTGTGAAGAACTGGATTGCTTTCGGTCCTCGTCAAATCCTTTCGCGTTGGTATTCTTCATAAACTTCTTGAACTGCCTCGTGATGTAGGATTTCACTTTAGAATCTTCATCGTCTGAAGACTCATTAGTGTCACTACTCTTGGCTTTCAAAGCCATGCTCTTGCTCTTGCTTGATTTCCCTATCCTCGTCAAACTCAACTCATAGGTCTGCAGATTTCCAACCAGCTCAGTCAAAGGAATTTTGTCGATGTCCTTTGATTCCTCAATGGCAGTGATCTTGGCATGGAATCTCTCGGGTAGAGATCTGAGTTCACTATGTCCTTAAGCTTGGCATAGAACTCATCGAATGACTCATCCTCCTCCATCTTGATCTCTTCAAAGCTTGTAGTGAGCCTCTGAAGTTTGGAATCCTTGACAGCCTTGATTCCTTCATAGGTTGTCTGAAGAATGGTCCATGCTTCCTTAGCAGTTTCAGTAGAGGATATTTTCTTGAATTCCTCATTTGTGACTGCACTAAATAGAGCGTTTAATTTTCTGCTGTTGAAGTTTGCCGCCTTGATCTTAGCATCATCCCAGTCAGCCAGCGCTTCCGTAGGCTTGGTCCAGCCTATCTCCACAGCTTGCCACTCTTTCTCATCTAAACACTACAAGAAAGCTCTTATGCGTACTTTCTAGTTTGCATAGTTAGTGCCATCAAATAAAAGAGGTATTATAAGAGACTGTCCTCTATCCATGACAAACAAGGGTCAATGGATCACATAGCAAAGATTAACCCTAATCAGAGTGTGCTTGCTTTGATACCACTTGATAGGCCAAGAATATATTGACCCCTTGTGATGAATTAATTGATTAATTAGCCAAGTTTATTAATTAATCAAATTAACATGCAAGATGCGTGGTAGCACAAGCAAATCACCAATTAAAATAAATATGCAACGGAAAATAAATTAACACGGTGATTTGTTTACGAATGGGGAAAACTTACACGGCAAAAAACCCCACCGGGTGATTTTAAGGTCACCATTCCTGAGAATCCACTATTATCAAAACAAGCGGTTACAAGTAAATGAATCCCGGTACCTTATACCAACCCACAGTTGAACCCTTACCCCAATACCCAATTGGACTTGTTCTGTAGTGACAATCTCTCATTTTCAATGCACGGCTTCCAGTACGTGATTAACCAATTGCGCGGATCCCAGTACGTAACTTAATCACCAACTTGAGAAGAATGTTGGCTACAAAGTTCTTCAGTTCATAACACGATGAAGATCAAGAACCTCCTTGGTCACAAAACCTTACAGTGTACAAATACAGCAGCTTCTTCAATAGAAAAATGAACTAGGGCAAATACTGTCTTCGGTCACAATTTGCATAAACAAAACTTTGCTTCACACTTGTGCAACTTGTGTCAACTTTTACGGCCCTTAAAATAATCCATATATATGTTTAGGGTTGTGAGAAAAGAAGATCTAAACACATACTCACGAATTGGATGAAAAACAGCTCTGAAAAACTGAATTTCATAAACCTTGACAGATAGGGTATCTATCGAGTTAGCTATCGAGCTTCGAGCTTCACAGCTTTTTAAACCTCGATAGATGCTAGCTGTCGAGCTTTAAAATCTAGCACTTCTTCACTTGATTCTTGGATAGACTTGCATGGCTTTAACACTAGAACTTGAAACCTTGTTCCTTGAAGTATTAAACACATCCTAGATCTACCTAATTACAAGTAAAGTGCGTTTTGTCAAATGATTGGCCAATTACATAAAATATTGACATATGTTCCTAATATTAAATTACATATGTCCTAACATAATCCAACTTGGAACCTTTTTCGTTCCAGGTCTTCTTGGTCTTCTGATCTTCCCGTTCCCCCTCTTCATGTTTGGTTCCGTGATGAGAAGGCCCATCAGGACTTCTCTGATAACTTTTCTAGACATGGCATTCATCCGGAGCGCAATGCGATTCTGTCGGACTTTGCCAACACTCCTTTACCTGATGTTATTCACACTCGGGGATAGGAATCTCTTTATGTGATACCCTTGAGGTGTCCTATCGTGTTCATATAGGAGTTTTACTCCAATATGCACGGTATCGATACCTCTATACCTCAGTTTACTACGGTACTCCAAGGTACACGTATCGTAGTCACTCAGGATCTTGTATCTGAAATACTACACGTCCTGCGGATAGTGCATCTTAACTACGCCGACTATCAGTGTCTGAGGACTATGTCCAAAGGCGAGCTTCTATCTCACTTCTGTGAGACACCCTCTATATAGGGTGAGCGTCAAAACACCCCATGCTTGGACTTTGCAAAAGGTCCGAGATTCCTTAATATGGTGATGACATTTGTTCTTACTCCTCTGTCTCACTATGGCTCCATCATAGAGCCTCGTGCTTGAGTTTTGTTATCTCTCTTAGAGGACCTCTCCATAGACTTTCCCTCTCATTTCATTATCTCTATCATAGATGTCTATAGGGATACGGCGACCCGTGATAAGCTTATTTTTCCTTCGGCTATCATGCGGATCCTTCGCCATTTTTTCGTCCCTATTCCTGATTCTCCCTACTACACCATCATGTGTGCCATTAGCGCAGCGTTTGTTCAACGGAGCGAGGCCCAGCTTCGACCGAAGCGGCCACAGACGGAGACGACTGATCCTCCAGCCTCCACCATTCTTTCCACCTTCGCTCCTTCTTCTTTGGGTGGTGGTGTCACTCTCTAGGCCATCATGGCGCAGATTCAGTGCATGGATGCTCGCCTTGACACTCTCAATGATGAGTTGTGTCAGGTGAACACCCATGTCGGTTGTATTGCATGACGATAGGCTCGCCTTAGTGGTTTCGCCACTTCTCCCTCTCCTTCTCCCGAGGCTTCGACAGATGAGGATGGCGATGATGGTACTGATGATGATGATGAGGATGAGGATGCTAGCTCTTCTAGTGATGAGGAGATGACGACCTTTCAGTGACTTACCCTTTGTCATTCGTGACAAAAATAGGGAGTAGTTTTGGATGATGAGAGTAGTCTTATTTTTAGGGGGAGAGTTATCATAGGACATTTTTGTTAGGGGAGAGTGTCTATATTTTGAGGGATGTAGTGAGGATATTATGTACTTTTCTTTTCCTTCTTTGTAGTTATATTATCCTCTTGTACACCGGTCATGTGACCATTTATTTATGACATACATTGTATTTATTTTCATATATATATGATGATGTATGTTGTTTTTCACCTATCTCTCCATGTGTTGTTTCTTTTCTATCTTTATACATATGTTTCTTTATGTATGCAATCCTTTATTTCTGTTTCACATTAAGAAGCCTTGATGAGTTTTGTTTAAAGTGTTTCAGAAAGACAGGTTGTGAAAATCTATAATGCCATGAACTTTCTTCTTACAAAGTTTTTCAATAGTTTGTGTTAGGGTTAGATTTTATTGTATTCAACAAGTGGTTATGAGTTTAGTGATTTAAGACTTCTCTCATAATCCATTTGTTTATTGTGGTTTTGTCATGGATTGCAAAGAGGGAGATTGTTAGGACATATGTGAGACTTGTTAGAAACATATGTTATGTAAATTGGCTAATCCTTTGACAAAACGCACTTTACTTGTAATTGGGTAGATCTAAGATGGGTTTAGTACTTCAAGGAACAAGAGTTCAAGTTTAGTATTGAAGCCATGCAAATTAGTTCAAGAAACAAGTGAAGAAGTGCTGTTCATTAAAACTTGACAGATATCTTAACAAATCATATCTATCGAGGTTTAATACTGATGCTTGACAACAGCTCGATAGAAGCTGTATCTATCGAGAATTACGAAATTCAGATTTCCAGATCTGATTTCATGCATATCCATGTGTATTTGTGTAGGGTTTCTTTTCTCACAACCCTAGACATATATAAGGATTATTTTAAGGGCTGTCAAAGGTGATGCAAGGTGATGCAACTTGATGCAAAGTCATTGTGCATGCAAATTGTGACTGGAGACAGAGTTTGCCCTAGTTCATCATATTCTCTCTAGAAGCTACTGTGCCTTTGTGCCAAGGGTTTTATGACCAAGGAGCTTCCTGATCTTCATTGTTAGATGAACTGAAGACTTAGAAACCAACATCTTCCTCAAGTTAGTGTGTTAGTCATGTACTGGGATCTGTGCATCATTGGTTAATCACGTACTGAGATTTGTGCATTGAACGGAGAGATTGCTGCTATATTACAAGTCTAATTGGGTATTGGGGTAAGGGTCCAACTGTAAGTTGGTATTAGGTACTAGGATTCCTTTTACTTGTAACCGTTTTGATAATAATGGATTCTCGGAAGTGGTGACCTTAAATTCACCCAGTGGGGTTTTACCTTGGTGATTTTCCCCATTCGTAAACAAATCACTTATTTCAAATTTATTTTCCGTTGCATTTAACTTAGTTGGTGATTTGTTTGTGCTACCACGCTTATTGCTTGTAATTGAATCTAATTAATTTCACTTGACTAATTAATTTGATCAAGTTACCAAATGGGTCAATACATTCTTGGCATATCAGAGACCATAAAGGAAGGCTCGAGGCAGTGATAAGCAAGAATTTCAATAGACATTTTGGACCATTGAGGCCGAAGCTAAAGCTCTAGAGGAGGGTGTTCTCTTGGCTTGGGACATAGGTATTTGGGGAGGGTGTTCTCTTTGCTTAGGACATGGGTATTTGTGATGCAGGACATTGTTTGATTTTTAAATTTTGTAATTATTAAATTATAGTATTTTTATGTAATTTTTGTTATTTTAGGTTTAGGTTATTTATTTCTTTCTTTTTTAGGTGCTTTTAATGCTGTTTAGTCAAATTAGGGTTTTATATGCTTTCATAGCTGCCTTAGGGTTTCTAGTTGCCCTAGATTTTGTTTTTACTATTTAAACGCATTGTAACCTCCATAGGCAATTAAGTTTTTAGACTATTATCAATAAACATAGACGTTTTGTCAAATTTTCTTCTGATGGATTCTAGTTTTTATCTCCTTGTGGATTCAGGGAAACCCCTCGTGAATTCGAGGTTTAGTATCCAAAAACTAACAGTTTAGTTTCTGTCCATCAAAGAGAGTATCGTGTATGCTTTCTTCAGGCTTCCGCGACATCAGTTGGTATCAGAGTCTTGACTTACCTTGGTCTAATTGCTAACCAGCGAGATAGTGACCACCACAACAATGACGGCAGTGACGACGTCAACAACCCAGTCCTCACTAGGGTTAAGTTCCTTAATTTTCATGATGAGAATCATCAATTTTGTGAAAAGAGTCAACAAGTTATAGGTTAAATCGAGCAAAAGATTGCTACTCTTCTTGCTAGGAAATTATCTCACAATGACAATGATCAATCTATTCAAAGATGCACTCCTAACTACAAGAAAATTTCATTCTTCGATGGAGATATGTGTAATTTGGATTTTATTGATTGGCTTCTTGATTTGGAAGAGTACTTTAATTTTTGGAAGATTTGTGATGAAGAAAAAGTGCGGCTTGCATCTAATAAATTGGATGATAAAGCAGAGGAATTGTGAGAAGACAATCAAATCGATAGAAAGCGACAAGGTAAGCATCCAATCTGCTCTTAGCAAGGAATGAAAAGAGTATTAATTGATTTATGGTTTCTTAATGACTATTATGATATATTAGATTATACAAATGTTGATTATAAATCTGTATATTCATATGAAAAGCAATATGTTCAAAACTTGAAAGGTCAACCACAAAACCAAAATTATCACAGCCAAGTCCATATGTCAAGTAAAGGAAAGGGTTTGAGGGTTGAGAAGAAGCAGCCTATATCTAAAGAAAATTTTGAAGTGGTTAAAAAAGATCAAGACTTGCAACAAGTTATTGAATTGAAGATTGAAGATACCACTGGTCAAAAGTTTGATGAAGATGTCAAAGAAAAGATGGTTGAGTTGATTGTGGATAATGACAGAAATCAAGAGATGGTAATTATTGAGAATATTGAGGAAGATCCAATTGAGGTTAAATATGAGGATGAGTCCACAACTCACAATCCTCAGGTTTTGGTTGATTTTTTGAAGATGGCTACACAATATGTTGATTTTCTTGGAGTAGAAAATTTTAATTTTATTATCAGTCCTTTGTTGATTGATGTTGCAAATAAATTAAAGGTAGATGAGAAGAAATTTTATGCTACACTTTATGAAAGATTCAAGTTTCAGAACCGGATTAAGTTATTAAAGCATTCAAAGTATTTGTTTATTTGGAGCAGAAGATTTTAGATTTCAACTATCAACTCGAGGATGAGTTTTTTTCTAGTGGAAGGGTTTGATGTAGGACAGTTTGATTTTTAAATTTTGTAGTTATTTAATTATATTATTTTTATGTAATTTTTGTTATTTTAGGTTTAGGTTATTTATTTCCTTCTTTTTAGGTGCTTTTAATGTTGTTTAGTCAAATTAGGGTTTTATATGCTTTCGTAGCCGTCTTAGGATTTCTAGTTGCCCTAGATTTTGTTTTTACTATTTAAACACATTGTAGCCTCCAAAGGCAATTCAGTTTTTAGACTATTATCAATAAACACAGACATTTTGTCAAATTTTCTTCTGGTGGATTCTAGTTTTTATCTCATTGTGGATTCAAGGAAACCCCTCGTGGATTCGATGTTTACTATCTAGAAACTAACAGTATAGTTTCTGTCCATCAAAGAGAGCATCGTGTGTCCTTTCTTCAGGCTTCCGCAACAACAAGTTGGGATGTAGTCTTTGAGTGTGATTGCAAAATTGTTTTCAAAGCTTTGACAAACAATAGTGAATTTTTAGTTACTGTGGCCAACATTATCGTGACGATTCAACAGAAGCTACAAGAGTTCAGGATGGTACAAGTATGCCATGTAAAGCAACAAGGGAATCAACAGTGGCAGTTCTAGGAATTTTTTTCAAGGTGGTCATTAAGAAACTTAAATTATACAAAATCTAATAAAAAGAGAGTGTCATATAATGACCAAAAAAAAAAAAAAAAACACATACATAAAGTACTACAATTTCCTTCTACGAATTTTCTTATTTTGAAATCGTTGTATAATATTCTCATTATAAATGCTGCAAGCTATATCTCTTTCAAAATTTTAGATAAATAAAATTTTTCTTGGTCCTTTCTTTTTTGATTGTAAAGACTTTATATATTGTTAAGAGGATCAAAGTTTAAGAGCAAAATCTGACTAAAAACTTAGTTGTAGCATAAGGCTACAACTCTCACTAAACAAATTAACATAACTATATATTTTGAAAATCTAACCAATGAATTACATGTTATTTATATTTTTAAAACACATATCAAATTTCATGCCAATTAGATGTTATTTATTATTTAATCCATAAACTTATTTTTTATTTATAAATTTAGACTACAAAAAGTCAAAATGTAAACATTTGATTGATGGCATAACTATTGATCTTTGATATTTTTGAAATTTTGCATGTATGGAGGATATAAGAAAAAAATGTAATCCAATAGTGCATTTTGTCAAAATTCACATCCAATTAAAAAAAAATGAGTGGAATTGTAACCTTAGACTACAATACTATCATTAAGTTTGTTGCCAAACTTTGTCCAAAGTTTAATTATGTTGGGCCTAAAAAATTTAGAATGGTCACAAATTTTTTTAAGGATAAAAAAATCATAAATTTTTAAAATTTATACATAATATTTTTTTTCAAGTCAAAGTGGTCTTGTGACCACCCTAGATACAATGTAGAGCCGCCCTTGGGATCGGCCAACCTATGTTTTGGCTCAATATGCCAAAGGTATAGCTAATTATGTAGTATGAAATTATGGATAAAGGAAAATCTTAGTATACTTGAGTCCACATAGGCTCACCATGTATTAAATTTCTCTCTTTCTTAACGACTTCTTATCAAAAATAAAAAATAAAAAACTATTCTGAGAACGCACATTCTCTGCCCAAACATGTACCACCGGTTAATTTAAGACATGTTTCTTATTTTTTTTTTCTATTTTTAATACTGCTAATGTCACACGCTAGACTTTTTAATACCGTTAACATGACCCTTTCTATAATCACTATTTTCTACAACATCTTGCACCGAATCCCCGAAATTAGAACCTGAACTCTCTCTTTAAAGAGGACTAGCTAGTAGCTACAGAGTAGAGCACTTGAACTAACAGCCTTGAGCATGCATCTTCATTGATTCCTCATGATAAACTTTGCGTCTGAAAACTGGAGTAACAGTTTTGTTTTTGATACCTCACTGCTTTAACTATTAATACTCCCTATTTCCTAGTGAAAGATCTTGTCCTTAGATTTGTTCCTAGCTATGAGATCTATATGTGTTTATCTTTTCCTAGTTCTGATTTGTCACAGTGTATTATCTTCTAGGTTTTGCTATCGAATGTCAATTTTTTTTTTAATTAGTTTGTTTTTCTTTAAACCTTACTGCCAGCAATATTCCTTTGAAATCAATGCAAAAGGGAGATGATCCAGGGAAGTTTAGGCAATTGGATGAGATACTCTTCATTAGCAACTATCTTGGATATCAACTTTTATTTTCTATCACAGAGAATTCTATTTAAAATACTAAATTCCTTTAGGTTAATGTGAAAGTGTCCCCATAGACTTTAAGAATAAAGGATTAGTGATTTGGAAAGATAATTGAATTTTGTTTTGATATTTGTGTTTTGGTATAATATAGATTTTGTAATATGTGGTTCTTTAAAGTCTATGACTCTTATGTGCACAATTGTGGTTTTTTTTATAATTAAAAAAAAAAAGAGAGAGAGAAAGAGAGAAACCTTATTTTAAGGGTTGGGAGACCTTAAAAAAAAGGATAGGTGCGGTACTGTTTTTTTTTTTTTTTCCAAGGGTCATGATAGACTGCCAAAAAGTTTGTTTCGAGGGCATTTGTTTCAAAGTTCATCAAGGGTCACCTAGACCCTCAAAATAATATTTTTGAGGGCTTTTTATACTTTGTCCAAGGGTGTTGACCCTTGATAAAAACCAACTTTGTTGCAGGACCTTGAGTGCCTAATACATTTTCAAGTTGGTACCTTATTCTACGCCTAAGGTCTAGTTCAAGTTAGAACTTTATGTAGGGGTCAAAAGAGCAATTCTTGGACCTAAATTAAGTGGTTAATTCATTTTTTGCCATAATCTTGAGTTAGTGTGGTGTATTCTCAAATAGGATAAAACTTAGGTACTATTCCTTAAATTCTTCTCTTAAGAGTGTTTGTTTGGAGGTGAAATAGGATGGATGGAAAACTTTAGAGAGAAAATAGGAAAGAAAACTTTTTTGGAGTGTATTTGGTTGAGTGGGGAGGAAAGAGAATAAATGGTGGGGCCCGGTGTTTTCTCCCCAGGCCCACCAAAAAGTTTTCTCTCCAAAATGGAGAGAAAACTGAATTGATTTCTAAAAAATGTTGCTTCAACTATACTTTTACACTTCGACCCCTCTTTTAAACAGCAACCAACTACGCCACAATTCTTTTTTTTTTTTTTTTCCTTTGTCTTTTTCACTTTTTATAACGTGTTCAGCTTTAATATAATATAATATAATAACAAGTAAAAATAAAATAAAATAATATGTCTAATGTGTAAATTTTTAAAAATATTATTTTAATAATTTTAATTAATAATAAGTAAAATTTTTATTATTTAATGAGTATAATATAAATTATTTCTTACATATTATGTAATAAGGGTATAAGAGTAGATTTACATAAACTACATTTTCTATCCTCTCACTTTTCTCCTCAACCAAACAAATAAGTTTTCTATCCCTCCATTTTTCCATCCCTCCAACCAAACACACATCTCAGGGAAAATTAAATCTTTTCTATCTTCTCACTTTTCTATTCTCCCACCATTTTCTATCCTCCCACTTTTCTATCTCTCCAACCAAACAAATCCTAAGATTCAACCAATTTAAGACGCGTTTCTTAATTTTTTTTTTTCTATTTTAATACTGCTAAGGTCACGTGCAAGACTTTTTAATAATGTTAACATGACCCCTTTCTATAATCACTATTTTCTACAACATCTTGGACCAAATCCCCGAAATTATAACCTGAACTCTCTCTTTAAAGAGTACTAGCTAGTAGCTAGAGTAGAGCACTCAAACTAACAGCCTTGATTAGGGCTGTCTAGCGGGTCTAGGACCCAACCGAATCCGACCGACCCAAAGCCCAGCGGGTCGACCCGAAGCCCATGATCGGTCGGGTTCGGGTCCTTCTCTAAGAAAACCTGAATATTTGGTTCAGGTAGCGGGTTAAGGGTTTAAAAACCCGTATAACCCGACCCGACCGAAAGTTTTAGAGTAAATAAATATATATATATATCTCGGTTCTTTTGAGGTGAGCACGTGAGACTGAAGATGATAAGACTAAAGCACTGTCGACTTATTGAGAACTACACACATCTAGACTTACATGCAAAAGAAAAAATCAAATTAGCAAAGTAAAAATCAAATCAGCAAAGCAAAAATCAAATTACCAGAAGTTCAGAACGGCTAAAATTGAAATGGAAATCAGTCTTCCACAGTTCCACACGCAAAGCCTCAGTCTTCAATCCCATCTCAAACTTCTCACTGTTCTCAGTATCTCATTCTCTCATAAATCAGAATCTCACTCTCAATCTCAGTCTCCGTTTTCTCTATTCTCAATCTCAAGTCTCTCTAGTCTCAACCCTTCACTCCATACCCTCCACAATCCACACTCCTTTCCAAACCCTAGCTGTTGCTACCGCTGCCTCATCACCACACTCACGGCTTCGCCTCACTTTCCACCATGGGTTAAGCCTTCTCATGCTCTCGGTCTCAGCTTCTTAGTCTCAAGACTCTCAAGTATATTTTCTTCCTTTTTCATCTATCTTTTTCTCTATTTTGAGATATGGGTTTTTCATCTTATTCAATTTATTGAAAACTTAAAGATCATAGTTGTGAGAAATTGTTTAGCCGTACTGCCATAAAGTTGCATATGCTTGATTCCACTTCGAAACATAGTATCTAGTGTAGTCACTCTCTCTAGTCTCTATCCTTTTTTGTTTGATTCAAAGATTAGGGGACCAAAACAGACCAAGTGATTGGATTCAAAGATGAAACCCTAATTGTCTTGATTTGATTTGTTGGGTCAAAGATGAACCCCTAATTTGAGTGTGCTCATTTGTGTTCTTTTTCTTCGTTTTTATCCTGTGTAGGCTGGACCGTGTGGTGGTCCTATTTGTATCTGCCCAATTTTATTCCTTGTTCTGTTTTTTTTTTTAATGAGAAATATACTTCTATCTTCACTGTAAAAATTAAAAAAAAAAAAAATTGATGAACCCCTAATTTTAAAAGATGAAATACTAACACATTTTTATTTTGTTTATTTGATTGTATGTTATTGCTAATTTGTTTGATTCATTTTGTTTTCCTAATTTAAAAAATTGAAACCCTAATTTTATATAGGAGTTGAAATTTGTTCAAGTAGGCTACTCTTTTTGCTTCCTCTTCAAGGTCGAATCCCTAACAACTAAGGATTCTCTAAGGTATCATTTATCTTTAGTTGTTTCTTTTTTAACTTCTTGTTGTTTGTTTGTTACTTTGTTGTTGTTTTTGTTGCTGCTTTGACCTATTGTTGTTGTTGTGTCACTTGTTTGTGTTCTTGTTATTGGGTTTGTAGTATCATTGTTAT
Organism: Notholithocarpus densiflorus; assembly: GCA_030021035.2. Lineage (NCBI taxonomy): Eukaryota > Viridiplantae > Streptophyta > Magnoliopsida > Fagales > Fagaceae > Notholithocarpus > Notholithocarpus densiflorus. The sequence goes on along the minus strand of JARYZH020001774.1, from coordinate 7,967 downwards.
GGTAGTTTGCTAATGCATAAATTTGATGTCTTTAGGTTATGGAACCCTCTAGTAATGCATCCCCTTCCTAAACAAGACCTACTGCCCAAGCTGAACCTACTGCCACTCCAACTAATTCTGAGGTTCCCCCACTTCCACCTAAAGGTAAAGGCAAGGTGTGTAATAATAGGAAAAAGTCTACTACTTGGGACCATTTTGAAAAAATAGATATTAGTGAGGGTCATTTTAAGGCTGTTTGCAATTATTGTCAAAAAACTTAAATAGCTAATAGTAAGGGGCATGGTACTACTAATTTATTGAATCATACGCCACTTTGTGTTAAGAACCCTAATAGAGATGCACTTAAAGGGCAACAAACCTTAGCGTTTGAACCCAAAATGGATGGGGAGGAAGGGTTTCAGCTTGTACCAACAGCCTTTACTGTTGAGGCTTTTAGAAAGGCACTCGCTGAAATGGTTATAATAGTTGAGTTGCCTTTTAGGTTTGTTGAAAGGTATGAGTTTCAAAGATATTCGACAACCTTACAACCTAAGTTGCGAATTAGGGATATCCTATCTCGTCAAATTGTGGCTAGGGATGTGATTGGCATTTATGGTGTTGAGAGAGAGAAACTAAGGGGAGCCTTAAAGGGTCGTAGGGTGTGTCTTACTATGGACACATGGACTAATATTCAAAATCTGAATTATATGTCCCTTACATGTCATTTTATTGATGATGATTGGAAGTTGCATAAGTTAAAGACCATAAGGGGGAGACTATAGGTAGAAAGATTGAGATGTGTTTGCGTGAGTGGGGTATTAATGACATATTCACTTTAATAGTGGAAAATGCTAGCTCAAATGGTGCCACCATTAAGTTTTTGCAAACTGTAACTAAAGATTGGAAGGGGACTATTTTAGAACATGAGTTCTTACACATAAGGTGTTGTGCACATATCCTAAATCTGATTGTGGGGGATGGTTTGAAAGAAATTGATGCATCCATTGCTAAGGTGCGTGAAGCTGTGAGGTATGTGAAGTCCTCACCAAATAGGAATCAAACTTTTATGGGTTTTGTGGAGAGATTAGGTATTGAGTCTAAGTCTCTTCTTTGTCTAGATGTACTAACTAGGTGGAACTCTACCTACCTCATGTTAGAAACCGCAGAAAAATTTGAGAAAGTGTTCATACGAATGGACTCGGAGGATGATAGTTATTCTTCATATTTTATGAACAAGGAGAATAGTGGTGGTATGGGATTTCCTAGTGGTATTGATTTCCAAAATTGTAGGACATTTGTGGGTTTTTTGAAGCTTTTTTACAATGCAACGAAGAAGTTTTCAGGTTCTTTGTAAGTTACTGCAAACACCATTTTCGATGAGATGTTTTTCATTCAAGAGAATATTACCCATTTACATAAATCTCAAAACCACCTCTTGAAAAACATGGCAACTAAAATGGAATCTAAGTTTGATAAGTATTGGGGGAAAGGGGATAAAATTAATCATCTTTTGTATGTGGCTGTGGTTCTTGATCCAAGAAAGAAGTTGAGGTTTTTGAAGTTTTCTTTTTATAAAATTTATGGGAATGAAGTGGCTGATGAGATGATTGAATTGGTGAGGGGTACCTTGGTCAAGTTGTATGATTATTACTCTTGTGTTGATTCACCAAATGTATAAGTACTAAGTGGGAGTGAGAGGACACACATAGAAGATGAGTCAATTGGTTGTATCGATCCATATGCGATGGTTAATTCTAGGTTTGAGTGTTTCTTAGAGGTTGAGCAGTCCATAGGGTGTAGCAATGAGATTGACAAATATTTGGCTGAAAATTGTGAAAGTAGAAGGGGGGATGTGAAATTTGAGATATTGGGGTGGTGGAAGGCCAATTCAAATAGGTATCAAGTGCCGTCCAAATTGGCTAGGGATGTGCTGGCTGTACCTATTTCTACTGTTGCTTCTGAGTCAACATTTAGTACCGGAGGACGCATACTTGATCCATTTCGGAGTTCACTCTCTCCACTCATGGTTCAAAATCTTGTTTGTGCACAAGATTGGCTTCAAGCCTTGGTTCCAATTTCTTTTCGCAAATCAAAGGATGAGTTAGAGGCCTTGGAAGATGAATTTCATGATTTAGGTAATATTTTAACTTGTAAAATTTTTGTCTATTAAGTGCTATTAAATGTGCCTTATTCAAATGAAATTTAATCTAATAGCCTTCATTTCTTTCGCTTTTCTAGTTATAAGTCAAGCAGCAGCAGGTGGTGGAAGTTCAAGCTCAAGCAAAGGTATCTCAATTAGTGTTGATGACTAATCACTAACTGGGTAAGTTTCTGCCCTTACTGTTATTTCTATTGAGTTTGGTTCTGCCCTCTCTATTGTTTTTGGTTATTACTATTCTGTATTTTTTGGTCTTGTCCTTATATTTCTATTGATAAATATCTTTTTGCCCATTTTCTTGTAGGAGGAAGGGCACATTTTGTATAGGAAGCAGATTTTTGGATACATTTTGGAAGCTCTTTTGGACATATTGCTTTTCTAACTTATAACTTATAAATCAACTCTTGCTTATAGGAAAGAAAACTTATTAAGTTTACAGGTTTTCTTTTCTATAAGTCATGGACTTAACTATAGAGTTGTTGCTCTTTAATGCTTTAGAAAAGCTATTTTTTGGAAATACTTAGGTATTTCATAATTGTAACTAATTATAACTAGCTACTGCCTTGGTAGTTTGTTGCCTTACACACTTGTAGTAACTGCCTTTCTGCCTTCTCTGACTCTATGGAAATATTGCAAGATGCTCTTATTATCTGTTGTTGCCATACTTGTGGTGTGATTGTGATTGATTTATTTGTTGGAATTTGTTTGCTGGCTTGTGTTACATGTATGGAATGGTTGGCACAACTTGGTAGGTTTAATAGGTTGAGATGGGCTTTTGTGCTATTTAGACTTTCTTGATTTGTTTTTAGATTTTTAAGGTACTGCCTAGGTCTTAAGGCTAAGGTATTTTGAAATATATTTATTTCTTGTATTGTGTGGTTTTAACAGATGGTTAGAAAGTGATATTATGTGTGTTTTTATGTACTGCGCAGGTCTTAAGGCTAAGACATTTTGGAAAATATTTCTTTCTTGTATTGTGTGGTTTTAACAGGTGGTTAGAAAGTGATATTATGTGTGTTTTTATGTGCTTGCTAATTTGCCCAGGTTTTTACATGTTATTTATTGTATTTGTTGTCATTATATGTGAGCTAGAAACATTAAATTTGGACTGATAAGGCCTGGATGCCCAAAAAATTCAAAGTTGTGTAGTGGCATACAAGCTGAGCTTGAAGGCCCAATTTGAAATAAAGGATGTGAAAAAAGGCCCCCATATGATATATATACATGGTTCAAAAATATATAAATCTTTGTTAAAAGTAAGCCTATTAATTTAGGCCCAAAAGGCCTATCAAAAATCGAGTTAAAAAAATTCATGCAAATTCACAAAATTGGCCCAATTCGAAGCCCAAACCCACCTAACCGACGAATTCAACCCGTTCAACCAATGACCCGAACCGCCGGGTCCGACCCATATATTCGGTCGGTTGTGGGTCACATTTTAGGTAGCCCGACCCAGTCGGGTCAAGTTCGGGTCAGGCCCAAACTCGAGCCGACCCGACCCGTAGACAGCCTTAGCCTTAATGCATGCATCTTTAGTGAGTCCTCATGTTTGAATGAAAAATGTATGCTTAAATATCAAACAATGACTCTCATTGATGCGAACAACAATTAATCCACGTGGGGATGTTTTGCACACTAGCTTATAATTAAAGTAAAAAAAAACGACCTTCTTTAAAAAAAAAAAAAAAGAAAAGAAAAAAAAGTAGTGTTTATTACTCACACTTTATTACACATATGAAAATGTTAGATTCTAAGACTTTAGGAACTAATGTATTAGAACTTCAATTTGTATATATTGGCAAACCATGATCAAAACATTTAGTCTAGGTTTAGACTTGCTCAAAGTTTGGTTTAATGTAAGTTTGGAAAAGAGTAATTGCAGGAAATTACTGTTCAATTTCTGAAAGGCTAGATCGATCGAAGAATAGACTCAATCGATTGAGAATCATGGATCAGAAATTTTCTGCAGAATTTTCAAACGCAGCCTAAGCCCATATGACGTGTAGGGTTAAGTGTTTCACTCCTAGTATAAAAGGAAAAACCCTAGCTACATTTTAGAGGTCTTTGTTGCGTTGTGTGTTTAATCTTTTGTGAGATCTGAAAGGTGTTTACCTTAGAACACACGCATAGTTCTACCAAGATCAAGATTTACATCAAGAATTGGTAGGTGATTCAGTTGCTGCACAAAGAACTTTCAAGAAGACCTAAAACTTTTGAGAGGTGTCTCAAAGTCACAAGTAGGAGAATTTGTGGTTGCTGCAGATCAAGGAAAGAAGTAGTTTGTGGACTCTGAGCTGTCACGTGGTTGTGGTAGTAAGTTTTCTACACGAGGTAGCATTAGGATGTTAGTGGTCTAAGTCCTATTGTACAAACTTCAATTCTTTCATAGTAGATCTGTTTTTACCTTAAGAATAGCTAGGTTAAATTCTCCTCAAATTTTTTACCAGTTTGGTTTTCTTGGGTCATCTGATCTTTGTGTTCTTTACTTTCCGCATTATATCTGTTTTGCTCACAATAGTTTAACCTAGACTTGAATAACAAACTTGTTAATCAACTTGACTTAATATTAGGTTAAACATATTGTGTTAAGGGATCTAAAACCTAACAAAAAAAACAACTGAAAGTCTGAAATTGTGGCTTGTATACATTTACACACACATAAAAAAAAAAAACTAAAACTAAGATTTTAAGTTATAGTTTTAGTTACTTTTTAATGTGTGAGTAATAATATGAGTAATAGTTTTTATTGAGGAAAAATAAATAAATAAATAAATAGAGAGAGAGAGAGAGGGGGGGGGGGGGGGTCGTCAAGAGGCAATAAACAGCCATGCACAAGGAAGATAATATATTTGTAAATTTTTACCAATAGACTTGGGCTTCCTTCTGTATGGCTTCAAAGTAGTATTCATTTCAATTCTCCAAAAAAGAAAAACCAAAAATCGGGTTGGGTATATATACTCGACCCATACTCCATCCATGGCCATCCATAAGCAAATCCCTAAAGTTTTAGCACAACCAAACAGAAAATAGAATAAATCGATCTGCTGGGAAACAAAGTTGCCAAGCAACCCAAATATACAGCCCCAGGCCATCCGGTGGTGCAAATTAAAGAAAGTCTAAATTCTACACACACACACAAAAAAAAAAAAAAAGGGTGCAAATAGAGCAGAAGTATCTCAACACTAGTATCTTCAATAGCTAGGGACAAATAAAACAGAATTAGAACTTGAACTCTCCCTTGATGAAGATAAGGCATACCACTAATACGCTTGATGGTGACATTTTCTGAAATGCTGGCTTAAAAGAAAAATATTGAAAAATTTCCGTGAGTCATAAGAAAATTGAATCGAGTCTCATCAAAATAATTTTGCTGAAAACTGAAAATTGAAAACACTGTAGCAAAATAATTTTTAAATGTGTGAATAGTGCCGTGAGATCTATTTTTAATGAAAGTTTTGTTGAAGAAAGAGATTTGTGAATCTCGTAAACAATACACAGGACCCACTGGAAGAGACAGAAATGCGCTTCTTCAAAAAAAAAAAAAAACAGATGCAGGGCGTGGACGCAGTCCAAACGCGTACGTAGTATGTTGTTGATTAAAAAGTATTGAACATTGACTCTATCGATGAAAACAATAGTTACACCGTGTGGAAATGTTTTTACACTTTAGCTTCTTGGAATAAACTGTGACGACTTCGAGAAACAGACATGAAAGGACATAAGACTAAGTCTAGTGACAAACTTTTCCACTGGAAGATACTTGGATATTTCTCACTCTTAACCAATTGACATTTCTATGCCGCCTTTGAAAACAGCAGGATCGCTAGGAAGAGCACATCCAAACACAAAATAAAAAAATAAAAAAATCGCTCTGCTGAGAAACGAAGCTGCCAAGCAACCCCGTCACTAAAGGTACTTGCCTTCTATATATTAAGGGGGCCGTTTAAGGGTGTTGGTGCCACAAAGAAAGTCTAAATTTTACAAAGAACAAAGACACAGAAAAAGGAAATCCATGGCTTTTCGTGGTATTATTTTGCAACAACAATTACTACTTGGGTTGTTGATTTTAACAGCAACAACAACATCTCAACCCCATTCAAGCTGCATAAACAGATGTGGATCAGTTAGCATCCCCTACCCATTTGGAACAAGAGATGGCTGCTACCTTGATGAGTCCTTTCTCATCACTTGTAACCACACTTTCAAGCCTCCAAAACCATTTCTGCGCCATAGTAATATAATTGTCCGCGACATATCACTGGATGGTGAACTGCGAGTCTCAACCTTCATAGCACGTGACTGCTACAGAAAATCAGGGACTCGTGTCATCCGTAAACGTTCCGGGTCCGGGTTGAACTTATCAAAGTTTCCCATCTCATATACGAAGAACAAGTTCACTGCCCTTGGTTGCGACACTTATGTGATAATTAAAGGTCGGGCACAGGGACAAAACTATACGACTGGATGCATATCACTTTGTGACAGCATTGAAAGTGTGAATAACGGGTCCTGCTCTGGCATAGGCTGTTGTCAGACTTCCATCCCAGAAGGAGTAGCAGATTTTAGTGTAAGTCTTGGGAGCTTTAACAACCACTCTGCAGTACTCGACTTCAATCCTTGTAGTTTTGGTTTTGTAGTGGAAGAAAAGGAATACAAATTTTCCCCTTCAGATCTTAAAAATTTAGAGAATATAGAGTCTGTTCCAGTGGTGCTTGATTGGGCAGTTGGAAATGAGACATGCGAAGTTGCTAAGAGAAATTCAACAAGCTATGCATGTAAGGCAGAAAATAGTACATGTTATGCATCCAACAACGGTCCTGGGTATCGTTGCAATTGCTCCTCTGGCTTTCAAGGGAACCCATACCTCCTTTATGGATGCGTAGGTACTAATATACATTTTTACTATAACCCTTTTTTTCTTTGGCTGAATTTAGTATGTTGCATTTTTATTTACATGTTAATAGAGTACCTTGTAATGGGCTGCATTGTGTTTCAGATGTTGATGAGTGCAAAGATTCAAACCCCTGCGCCAAAAAATGCAATAATTTCCCTGGGGGTTTCAATTGCTATTGTCCAAAAGGGTACGAAGGCGATGGGTTGAAAAATGGAACAGGTTGTCGTCCTACAGCCAGCCAATCCAAGATTGTCATAATTGCTCTGTGTAAGTACATATTGATTAACTGCGTTATTATTATTAACAGAATACTAGCATGGACTAGATAATTAAATGATATTTGATTTAATAGTTTATAATAAGACATGCATAATATCAATAAAATTGACCATGTTTTAGGATTGTAGCTTTACTGACATTGCTTGTGTTGTGTCCTGCCTGGTAGATTTTCTTCCCTTCGAAATAAAAAATTGTTACTCATCCAAAAAAATATATTACTAAAATACTGACTAGTGAATTTTTTTTTCTCTTTCAAGATTTTATTTGGATTTTGATAGAACTCTTATTTTTCTCATTTTATTACTTAACAATTAAAAAAATGCATAATAATGAGTTAATTTTATTAATTAAAACAATTAAGTAATTCTAAATATTATAGTTATTCATTAATAAAAATTTAATGCTTTGAAACTTACAAGCCCACCATAATAATTTTAAAAAATTATTAATTAACATTGTAAATTAATTATAGAAGCCTGAAAATAGACTTTTGATCAGTTTGGATGGAGATTTCAAACCTTTTGAAATGCCATTGCACTTATTGGTCAACATTGTCTCGTTGGTCAACATTGTCTGCTGGATAAAACCAATAAATAATACTAAAACCAATTTGGCTGTCCTGCATATTCTATATTTGTATAATATATGATTCTCATC
>JARYZH020001773.1:0-22598 GCA_030021035.2 Notholithocarpus densiflorus | reverse complement strand
TTTCAATATGTCGCATCACATTGGTATGTTTCCTATAATGATAATTATTAATTAAACCAAAAAATGGTGCAATCTTTCATGAAGAGGTGTGCCAAGTGCCAAATTTGGTTAAACTGAGCTTCTGTGGAGCAATTAGGCCTCTTACCATATGTGTAAAATTATTAAGTGATCTGAACTAATCTGATCTGAGAAAAACTTCAAGCTTGTTGAACAAGAAGAAGTGTTATACTTAACTGCAACAACCCCAACAGGAATGCATAACATAGAATCTTGATGGAGAAAGGAGGCCTATTGTTCCTGCAACCAAGGACAGCTAAAGGCTTAAAATATGGACATAAATCGAATACAAATAATAAATTTTCATGGAAAAAAATAGCACCAAAGGTATGTTTTTTTATTGTGAGAAGCATTTTATTATTTTATCTAATATTATTTCTATTATTATAAGTTACTGATCATAGGCAATGCTTTAAAAACCAGACTGTAGAAAATACTAAAACAGAGAAGTTCCACATTTTGTTGCAACCATGTGGATAACATGTATCATTTAGTTTGTGTATCCGAGTGTCTTTTAATTATCATTAACATCCAATCAAAGTTGTTTTGGTATTGTTAGTAATTGATTGGCCAAGGAACTGTTTCCAATTGTTAGATTTAATGAATTAATTCACCCTCTTCCAAGTCCTGGGTTCAATCCCCATTCACCACCTTACTTCTCATTTAAATTTTGGGAGAATCATCGATTTAACACCTATTACGTTTACACTCTAGGTGCAAAAATTAACTTTTAAGAACATCGGCTTACTTGATTCTATAGTATTGTGAGATTGTTTATAAAATTTAATTTGTTTGTTTTAAAAAAATTTGGAAGATTTATTTTGTGCCTATTGTTAATTTTTCTGATTAAACTTTGTTTATATGAAAAAGAAAAAAAATCTGTGCATTGTTGGAAAGATAGTCTCCATATACGTGGAGAGATGAAAGCAGCACTGACTTTTCAAGGAAGAAAGCGAGAAATGACAAGAGAACGGTGGCGATGACATGCTCGCAGACCACAATGACGAGGGCACTGACGCCATTGGAGGTTAGAGACTGTACCAAAATCATGAATACAGCAAGGAAGAGTTCGTTCAAAGTGAGGAACATGTATGCCTTGCTTGCCTCAAACCCCAACAACAAACACCTTGTCATCTCCATTTTTGTTGTGCCTAGCTAGCTACCATTGTTGTGTTTTTTCTTGTTTTCTTATATATGGAATGTTCTACTATTTTGGTTTCACCATGTATAGAACAGTCTTAGCTACGTTGACATGGGAGAGGGTAGGAGTTGGATGCCTCTTTGAATGTTAGATTGACTATTAGATTTTAGAAGTACTGGAAGCACGTGTTGGGTTTGGTCAAATGTAGGACAACAAATTTTTTTATTTTTTTATTTTTTTTTTTATACAAGATAGAAATTTTACTCTAGTTTAATCTAAGTGTATATGTGTGTAAAACTCCCTCTTGGAGACTTGAACCCCGACCCTTACCTCCTATACCCCCAAACCCTACAATCACTTATACTTGTGGAGTGACCACCATTAATTTATATATATATATATATATATATGGTATATATTAACACTACTCTTATTTTTTGGATAATTAAAAAAAAAAAAAAAAAAACTCTTTGCCTCGACGACATGAAAGTTTCATCTCAAAAAGTTTGTAACCATAAAGGCACTACACGTAAAATTCAGTGGAAGAAAAAGAAAAAACGAATTTTTATTATTATTTAATTTGAGGTCTAAAAGGCGATGGTTTAGATGTTTTTTTTTTTTTTTTTTAAATAATTTTAAATATCTCTTAAATAATATTTAGTTTATAAATAATTAATTTAGTCAAATGTTTTTTTACATTACAAATATTTATTATTTAAAATTTAAAATTTTTACTTTTTAAAATGGGTAATTCACATGAAAGATGTTAGGTATATTATGAATTTTTACCATATACAAACTGAGACATCACTAATTAGAAAAAGGTGATTAAAACATTTATTTATTATATTTTTTAAGTGACACTAATAATATTCGTGTTAAGTTTGTAAATTTTTCATTGTAAAGTTTGTAGTAGTTTTGGCAAATTTTTTTTTTCTGGATAATGCTAAAGAGTGTTCAGATTAGTTTGTCTAAAATTTCCATCCATTTTAGCAAAAAATCTTGCTTTTTCTATTTTATACAATCACAATCACTTTTCCAAAACACTCACATCAAATTATCTATTTTACATTCTATTTTATTTAAATATTATTTATTATTATTTTATTAATATCTATCTCTTTCATTAAGATATCTCTCTCTCATCTCAATGACCTCTCTCAATTCTAGTTTTCACCTTTGGTCCTCCCTCGAATCTCTTCCTTTCTCATGTCCCAAACCCAAACACACATGGTGTGACAACAGTAGATCTGGCAGCAACAATGGCGGCAAATCTAGGCAGTAGCGGCAATAAGTCCGTTTGTTTTTTTTGTTAGGTTTTTCATGTGGGTTTTCTGTTAGGTTTGGATTTGATTTGATTTTGGTTTGGGTTGATTTTTGAGTTGGGTTTTTCGATGGTTTGGGTTGATTTTGGTTTTATTTTCTGTTAATTTGGCTCAATTTTGTGATGGATTATTAACTATTGAAATGGGTTGTGGTGGTGGTGGTTGGGTGGTATTAGATTGGTGGTTGGGTGGCTCTTCTTCTTCTTCTTCTATTGTTGTTGTTGCTACTGGGGACGTTGGGGAAGAGAGGGAGTTTGACAAGAGTAGCGGTGAGAGAGAGAAAAAAGAATAAACTATTATTATATACAATTATAGTAACCATGTAAATATATACGGTTGTTGTAGGAAATGTATAAATATCATGGTTTTAAAAATCGTTATAGGGCAAAAATGGTTTGACTTTGGTTCCCAGTTCAACCCGGTTTTGACCGATTTTGGCTAGTTTTTTGATTGGTTTTTATTGGACTAGATTGGTGCTCGGTTCTCAGTTGAACTAGTCAAAACGGCCGGTCCAGTTTTTAAAACCATGGTAAATATGCATTTTATACACCCACTAATGTTGGTTGTTTTCGGGGAAAATTGTGTAAATTATTCCACTTTTTCTATTTTAGAAGAATTGGTGTGGATGCTCTAAAGCTACAATAATTTTTTGTACAAAAAAACTTAAAATTGATATGACAATGGATGTGATTAATGACACTACGACAAGATAATAAATTAGTATATTAAATTACTTCTTGTAATTTGTGACATATCAATTTGTAAGATTTATGTAATAAAATTGAATATTACTCATTTTTTTGGACATTTTTAAGAGTGGAGAAAAAAAATGTACCACTTATATATATATATATATAAATATTAAAATAAAAAATTCTTTATTGTCTCAAAATTTAGGGGGCTCTAGTAGGGGCAAGGACGGAACTAGGTGGGGGCCAAGGCCCTCCAAGTCTTAAGAATTATATATATATATATATATTTATAGGGTTTTTTTATTTTTTATTTTTACAATTTTATATTTGGCCCCATCCCTTACAATATTACATTAATTTCATTGTAATAACATTTGCATCAGTTGAAAAATAACATAAGGCCCCAAATTTGTCCAATTAACCCCAAAATACACCCATATCAATCTATGTATCATTGTACAAAAATACATTTGTGCTATAGTATCTGTGTAAATTTACACAGTTACTGTATCACGAATGTTATTTTGCAAATTTACATGATTAGTATAACACAAATGTATTTTTGTACAATAATACATAGACTAATGTGGGTATATTTTGGAGTTGATTGGACAAATTAACACAATTACTGTAGCTATGCAAATGAATGTTTTAGAAATTATTTAGATTGAGGGCAGTTGTTTTTAGTTGAGGAAGAGAGAGATGATTTGAGATAATAATAAAAAATGATAAGGAAATAGTATTCTAATGAAATGTTGTGCAAAATAAATAATCGGGGTAATTACAATTTATCCACCTGTGGTTTGCCTTAAATTTAAGTTACCTACCTGTAGTTTGAAATTTGACACTTTGCCCACTTGAGGCCTGTTCCGTTAGGGGTCCGTGACTTTCTCTGTTAAAAACATAAAAAAAGGGATAATTACAGTAAACCCACTTGAGGTTTGACCCGTTTGTGCTTTGCCTACCCGTGGTTTAAAACTTTACACTTTGCCCACCTATACTTCAATTCGTTACTCCCCTGTTACCCACCTCACCCTCAGACGTTAGAAAAACACATTTTTATGCTAAATTAGAACATAACACGGATCAAACAACACGAACTCACTTTCTTTTCCTCACGAGCCCTAGAAACGCGAAAATCCCTTGTGATACCCCATTCTGCATCTGATATTGACATAGTGTTGCAAGTGTAAACCTAAACGAGCAACGGGTTGTTCGAGGGACTAAAATCCTGGTAAGAAATCAGTCACTGTTTGGGTTTTTACTTTGGGCTTGTGGTTGTTTTATTGTTTTTTGAGTAATCAGTTAATAGTCAATGTTACATGTAATGGAATGAGAATATTAGTTGTGTTTGTAGATGTTTATGAAAAATGTGACCAACTGTTGTTTGGATTTATGTTTGTTTATGGCCATTTTGTCTGTCGTGGTCATTGTGTCTCACAGTGGACCTAAGTTTCTGTTGGTTTAAATTTTAGTGTTTGCATGTGCTATTTAGTAAAACAAAAACAAAAGCAAAGCAGAAAATGTGGTCTCTGATGTGTGTGTTGCATCCCAAAAGCAAAACAAAAACATGCAAATGTTTACTCTTTTGTGTTTGTTGTTTACAATTCTTTAATTGTTAATTGTGTATGTGTCAAATGGTAATTTGTTATTGCAGATGGATGATGAGGAAGTGAAATTTGAGGTACATTATAGGAGTACTTTTTTGTGGAACCCTAGTTTAGAATACTTTGGAGGGAAAGTTGAAATAGTGTGTAGGGATCCTGATAGGCTTAGTTATTTTGAAATACAAGGTATATGTGAGGAATTGGGGATTGATGAATTGTGTAGGGTTCATTATTTAGGTCCTGAGGGCAACTTGGAGCAAGACTTGAGGCTCATACAACATGATCAAGATGTGGTGGCCATGTGCAACTTGGAGCAAGACACCATCATACTATATGTGGAGAGTGGTCATGCTCTACTTGCAGTTCAAGTTCCTAATGGTGCAGGGCTTGGTGCAGGAGTTGCTGCAGAGGCTGGTGCAGGGGGTGCAGGGGTTGCTGTAGGGGGTGCAGGGGCTGGTGTAGGGGGTGATGGTAGTGTGGGGCTAGAGGAGGAGTTTGATTGGTTGAATGAAGGTCTGGAAGGAGAAAACTTTGTTGATGACATTTTTGGTGAGTCTTTTCCACCTCACATAGTGCCATATAAGCCTAACACTGTTCCAACCACTGATACACCTCATCCAAACACTACTACACCTCAGCCAAACACAGATGCACCTGGCCCAAGCAATGCTCCTTCTTTAAACATAGATTTAGATGAAGAGTGGGCTGAACCAGCTTTAGAGGATGATATTGCAAGTGTGGATGGTTCTGATGATGAGCAGGGGCTTGGCAATTTGGAGTTCAATGAGAGGACTGATATGGAAAATGTTAGGTTGGCAAAAGGGATGAAGTTCCCAAACTCCCAAGTGTTTAGGAAGGCTTTGAGGGAGTATGTGATTCAACATCACATTGATATCAAGTGGAAGTTGAATGAGAAGAAGAAGATTTCTGTATATTGTAAGAACAATTGTGGATGGAGGTGTTATGCCTCAATGGTGACTGGAGAGTGCACATTTGAGATCAAGACACTTTATCCTGACTGTACTTGCCCCCTAACATTTAAAAATGGGCAAGTTACATCAGCCTATGTGTCAAAGAGGTATTTGGAGGATTTTGGTAAGAATCCTAATTGGGAGGTCTCAGGTGGTAAGCACTATGTGATGCAGAAAATTTCAGTTGATTTAAGTATTAGTCAGGTGTATAAATCAAGGAAGACAATTAGGGGATTGATTACTGGGAATGAAGAGGCTCAATACGGCCTACTTAGAGATTATGCAGAAATGATATTAAGAATAGATGTAGGAAGTAGGGTGATTCTGCAAACAGAGATAGAAAATGAGAATGCAGAACCCAAGTTTAAAAGGATGTACATTAGGTACAATGCTCAGAAGGTTGGCTTTCTAGGTGGTTGTAGATCCTTTGTTGGGCTAGATGGATGCCACTTGAAGGGTAGGTTTGGTGGGAAATTATTGTTTGCCACTGCCAAGGATGGAAATGACAATATATTCCCAGTGACAATGGCTGTGGTTGAGCAAGAGAACAAGGATAGCTGGATTTGGTTCTTGGAGCAGTTTACAGATGACATTGGTAGGCCATAGGAACTCAATCTGGTATTCATCAGTGACAGGTAGAAGATATTATCATCTAGCTCATGTTCATGACTTCATTACATGCTTACCTTTTTACATGCTTACTTGTTGACATTGAATGCTAACTTGATTGGAGGGCTTTCTACCTGCAATGGAGACTCTATTCCCAACTGTGGAACACAGGTATTGTGTGAAGCACATATACAACAATTTCAAGGTTAACCACAAGGGTATGGAGTTGAAGAGTGTACTGTGGAGGTGTGCTGGCACAACATCAGCCAGGGAATTTGAGAGGGGGATGGACCATCTTAAGAGTTTGGATGAAGAAGCTTGGAAGTACCTGGTTGATATAGAGCCTGCACAGTGAACCAGATCCCACTTTTCTTCAAGAGTTTTGACAAATTGTATGGTAAACAATTTGAGTGAGAGTTTTAACTCTATGATTGTGAAGGCTAGAGACAAGCCCATCTTATCAATGCTGGAGTGGATCAGAGTTAGGCTTATGAGAAGGCTGTATATAAAGAAGATGGGCATAGAAAAGTATGGTGGCAAGTTGTTTCCAAGCATACAAAAGAAGTTGGAGAAGTTAAAATTAGAGTGTAAGGGCTTCTATGCAATGCCATCTGGGAGGTTTATGTATGAGGTTGACAATGAGAGGGAAAGGCATGTGGTGGACTTGGTAAGGAGGACATGCAGTTGTAGAGCATGGAACTTGACAGGAATCCCCTGCAAGCATGGAGTTGCAGCCATTTTTGTGAATCGTGAGAAACCAGAAGACTACACCCATCCTTGCTACTACAAGGATGCTTATGTGGAGACATACAAGACACCCATACCTCCCATGCCTGGCCAGTTTGAGTGGATGTCAAGTGGCCAACCCAAGCCTGTTGCACCTATTGTCTATAAGCCACTAGGCAGGCCACCCATGAAGAGGAAGAGAGATGCTGATGAGCCAAACCCTTATAAGGTGTCTAGAGCAAACAAGCCAGTGAGGTGTGGAAGGTGTCAAAAGAAAGGGCACAATGCAAGGGGATGCAAGGCCAATGTTACTAGTGAGACACCATGGGAGAGGAGGCAGAGATTGCAAAAAGGGAAATCTGTAAGTTTTTACAAAATTTTTTTATTCAAATGCAAAATGCCAATAACTGACACTATAAAAATATGCTCATATTTGGTTGCAGGGAAGTGGAAGGCTTTCTACACACAGACAAGGATCCCAGGCCCCATCTTCATCACAGACCCAATCCTCAGCTCAGCCTCTACCAACACATTAGCCTTACACTATGGCCTCATCCTCATCCAACCAGGCAGCAGGGTCATAGCCACAAGCTCCAACTTTACAGCCACAAGCTCCATGGTCACAGCCACCAGCTCCATGGTCATAGAACCCAACTCAGTGGTACTCTTTAGACTTCAGGTACACAGTTAGAGGAGCTCCTTGGTTCTCTTCAAGCCAGCCAGCACCACACATCCCTGCAGAAACATAGGACAGTAGAGCACCATCATCACAGGTACTGTAGTGTTAGGTTTGATGTTTTATTCATAAAACTGTGATACTGGTAGGATTCAGAAATGAATTCTTGTACTTTGTAGCCTACAAGACCACTTGCTACCAGAGGAGCTGCTTTGAGAGGAAGGGGTGATGCAGCTAGGACTCAGAAATGTAAAACAAGAGGTGGAAAGGCCAAC
Organism: Notholithocarpus densiflorus; assembly: GCA_030021035.2. Classification (NCBI taxonomy): domain Eukaryota; kingdom Viridiplantae; phylum Streptophyta; class Magnoliopsida; order Fagales; family Fagaceae; genus Notholithocarpus; species Notholithocarpus densiflorus. The sequence goes on along the minus strand of JARYZH020001773.1, from coordinate 14,519 downwards.
TGTGGTGGGAGAGGTAGGGGTAGGGGCAGTAAATGAAGACTAAATCAAGACACTTTTGTTGCTATGTATTAGGGTTATATAGTGTTAGGGTTTTATGTAGTTTGTAGACAATGGCAGGGCAGACAATGGCAAGACACTTTTTTATATAGCTGTTCAAACACTTTTTGTATTTTTGTAAGTTTTGTAAACATTGGGCAGTTGCAACTGTTTTGGTTGTTGTACCAAATGCCTTATATTTACTGGTGGTTGATGAAAGACTATTCAATGCCACCTTAAAATATGTATACAATTTCTCAACTTAATGACAGGTGTTCAGAATTATTATTCTGATTATTGCAGTTTGTTATATGAGTTATTATTATATGAGTTTGTTTATGTGTGCAGGGTGTATGTGTTGAATAGCAGGTGTATGTGTGCATTTGTTGTCTTTTCTTGCAAGTTGACAGATAGTTGTCATGCACTTTAAATTCACTTTCAACACAATTGTCTTCACACAATGCACTTTATGCACAAACCAACACAGCTCACAACATCCAACAAAACACCAACACCAACAGTTCACAGCTCACAAGTAGCCAATTCACTTTAAACAAAAATACCAACAGTATCTAACATAAATAACACTTTATCTTAAAAAGGCTTATATTATTAAGTGGCTTCAAGCCAACAGCATCTACCACCTTACATAGTTCTCATTCTCAAAAAATTCTTTCATAGTTCTGACCCAATACAATTGAGGACCAGCTTATATTACAACCCATCAAGGAGACTTAATCTCATTATTCCAACATTCTCACTTGAGCCAAAACATGAAAAAAACATAACCAAAATAAATAAAAAAACATGACAGAATTAGTGCTATTCTGCACTTTCTTTTTTGCTCTAAAGCTCTCACTGCTATCTCCTTGGCTTGAACAGAGGAAGCTCGAAACTTTCTCTCCCTCTCAGTGGCTTTTGCTGCCCTGTCTTGAGCTATTTCTGCCATTTGGGTAGCTTCTACTGCTGCCTGGCTAGCTTTTCTTTCCCTTTCATGTGCAAGTTGCAGCTCACTCCGCAGTAAATTCAGCTTTTGTTGCACCAAATGGGCAGCTTCATTCCCACGCATACAAGTGGGATTATCAATCCATTTAAAGAAAGGGTACTTGGGACCAACTTGTTCATAAATTGAATTGAACATATCACATTCCAATCTCACGTGAATCAACTAGATTAAGTAAAAAGTATACCTGCCTTATATCGGCTATAACCCAGAAACCTTCTCCCAAAATTATCCACTGTCAGACTTGTTCTCAGCACACAAGTCTCATATGTACACATATGCCCACTTGAACATGAGTAATTTCCACTCGAAGAAGACATCGATTATCAACTTCCTGTGAATCAAAGCTACCATCAAAACTTGAAACCCCAACCCACATAAAGTAGAAATGTCGTACCTGGTGATGATCTATCTTCAAATATTCAATGCCTCAAGACAACCCAAAGTCAGAACCTCACCCTCACACGAAAGCACGATCAGAAAATCAAAACCCCAGCTCAGTACAAGGGATTTTCGCGTTTCTAGGGCTCATGAGGAAAAGAAAGTAAGTTCGTGTTGTTTGATCCATGTTATGTTCTAATTTAGCATAAAAAGGTGTTTTTCTAATGTCTGAGGGTGAGGTGGGTAACGGGGGAGTAACGGATTGAAGTATAGGTGGGCAAAGTGTAAAGTTTTAAACCACGGGTAGGCAAAGCGCAAACGGACCAAACTTCAGGTAGGTTTATTGTAATTATCCCTAAAAAAAAACATAACAAAATGAAAGCAAACAAGATCTAAGAGTTGATATTTTAAAATTCACAAAAAACTCGGTTCAAGAACTTCAATAGAACATAAAAATTGGCAATTTAGGCTTGTAAAGATGATGTTTTTTCTATCTCTCTATCATATCAATTTGTACCAGGAAGATATTTATCTCACTCTCACACACAAGGTAACCGTCTCTCTCTCTCTCTCTCTCTCTCTCTCTCTCTCTCTTTCATAGCCAAACAAGACCTGGTTGAAAGCTTCAAAGGGTTGTTCTTTGTTGCTCATCGCAACTACCACCAACGGCAATGGCTTCCCCTTCCCCTGATCTATCAAACCCCAAGCTCTCTCTCTCATGCCGATCCAAACCCATGGTGGGCCTCCTTGCTCTACCTCTTGCCTCAAGCTTTCCTTCTCTATCTTTGCTTTCTCTTTCTTGGATTTGGCATTTAAAGGAGATTTGGAGTAGAATCTGGTACGAGGACCACTTGGAATTTTTGGGTTCTATCTGAGTGTTCTAATTTCGATGGGTATAAACTATATTTGTTCCGTTCACAATGCCATTGCTGGGTAGATTTCTAGAACTCACTTTCACCTCTTATTTTGTTTTCGTTTGATATCACTAGATGATGCAAGAAGTTTGGATTTTGTACGTGAGTTTGTTGTTTTGTTAAGAGAAGAGGACAGTACTAGGATTTTTTTAGTGGGTCTATTATTTTGTTGAGACAAAAGATGAAGGGTTGGAGGAAGGAATAGAGGGGTGGGGTTGGGGTTTCATTCTTCTTCACGAATTTCCATCCATTATCTCTTATTAGTGATTATTTTGTGCGTTTGGCTAATTCTGCTATTGTGATGTTCTAATTTGTATGCCAGGTTAGTAGGTTTTGGATATGTATAATTGTTGCAGAGAGTGTTAGCAATAGCTGGAATAGTTCAGTTGGATAATTTTTGTGTTCTATTGAAGTTCTTGAGTAAGTTTCAAAAATTTTATAAAGCACTTTTTGATCTTGTTTTCTTTGGTTTTGTTATATATTTTATGTTTTTAATGGATAAAGTCTAAAGGTGGGTTAAGGACCCTAACAGAATAGATATCAGGTGGGCAAAGTATCAAATTTTAAACCATATGTAGGTAACTTAAATTTAGAGCAAATCATAAGTGGGTAAGTTGTAATTACCCCTAAATAATCTGATGTGAGGTATTTTGAAAAATGAGAATATAAAATAAAAAAAATTAGATTATTATGCTAAAATAGACATAAATTTTGCATGAGTCAATGCAAATGCTCTAATGTAATAAGAAATAATGGTGTTTTTTTTTGTCTTTGTCATTGTTAGTAGATGATTGCATTATAAATTTTTTATGAAACAATGATTTTGTGTATTTGTATTTGTTGATAGTTTGTTAATATTAAATAGATACTTATTTGAAATTTCATGACTTTTTTTTTTCTTACTTATACTCTGCCTTCCTAACTCAAAATCCTAGGTTTATTCGTAGGGGCCCTTTGGCCATGGCCTAAGTGGGCTGGGCCTAGACAAGGCAATACGGGTTAGAATTTTTTGATCCGACCTGTTTGACCTGCAACCCGTTTGACACGTAACCCAATTGACCCGTGACCCAATTGACCCGACCCGAACCCGACCCGACCCGCCCGTTTTGCCACGTCTACCAACGTTGAGTAGATTGAGATTGAGGTGTAATTCTTATAAAATATTTACTTATTCTTCTTTACTTAATATGTTATATACTCCATTATAGTTTGTCATTCTTTATTTGCCACATTCATTTTCTCTTCATACTTTAAACAAATCAAAGATTATACCATGATTAGCTTTTAGAAAGCTGGAATAAGAGTTGCACCAAATTTGGGTGTCAACTGTTTAGTGGTAATTGGTAACAGTATCACCAGTGAGAATCTAATTACAGTTAAGAAACTCATAAACAATTGACGGATTGCATTTATTTCAAAAAAAAAAAAAAACTTGTTTGAAAAATACGGGTCAACTTGACCCGACTCGCGACCCGACTCGACCCGTGACCCGATTGACCCGTTTAAAAAAATGACCCGTTTGACCCGTGACCCGATTAACCTACAAACCCGATTGACCTGACTCGAACCCGACCCAACCCGCCCGTTTTGCCACGTCTAGCTGGGCTGGGCCTAGGGCCAGTCCTAAAACCATCAGTTTCATGCTTATTACATTTTAGGGTAAATTATTTATTTGGTCTTTAACTTTTATGATGTGTTTTAATTTGGACCATGACCTTTCAAATTTTTCAGTTTAGTCCATATCTTTTTAGTATTGTGTCAAAATAGTCACTACCGTTAAGTAATGGGTGAAAAATGCCGACAGGGACGGAACCAAGATTTGAACCTGGGAAGGGCCAAAGCTTTTAACAATTTTTTTTTAAATATTTTTTTTATGAAAATAAAAACTAACATCTATTTCATATTTAACAAAATACTACATACAAAATAAGTTTTCTTAAACATTTGATATTATAAAAATATCGACAAAGTATAACATACAAAATAAGTGTTTCTTAAACATTTCAACACATTTATCAAAATGGAACTCGACGCTTTTTTAAGTCTCGAAAGTCATCTATGATTGATTCTGTACCAAATTTTGCAGTAATCTCCTTCTCAATGTACAAAATCATAGGGTCTATTAGAAAATCATCTTCCATCTTGTTGTGAAGCCTATTCTTGATAATATTCATGGCTGAAAATGCTTGCTTTGTAGTTGCAGTAGAAACAGGAAGAGTAAAAACAAGTGTAATCACTCTATAAATATATGGGTAAGATAATGATTTTCGGGTTTTTACCAACCATTGGCACAACTCAGAAATACTTGATAGCTTCTTGAAGTCCAGATGCCGAACTACATTGTGCTCATAATGATCAACATTTGCTTTTAAAAGTGTCATTTCTTGATCTGTGAAGTCTTTTGGATAAAACTTGCTTACTAACAACAAAATGTCTTAATTTCTAAAAGACTCACATGCCTCTTTAAGATAAAGAGCTGAACTAAGATTAAGCAATTCCACCGCATGCTTACTAAACCGATGATTTAATTCTTGTAATATAGAATCTATTGCAGCATAAAAAATATCAACCTGACAATGATGCTCAATTGTGAAGTCATCTTGTTGATAACGAGCTAGACCTCCTCTCTCAACATAATGAGCATTCATATCTGGGACATCTATGTCACGTGCCTCACAAAATGATTTCATAATGGTAAGTAAATTATCCCACTCTTCATCTCTGAATTTTTGAATAAGTGCTTTAGTGGATGAAACTAAATTCATGGCATTTAAAATGTCTTGAGATTGACATTGCAAAGCTTGACAAAGTGCATCAGTGATCTTCATAATTTCTTTCATGAAATGCAAAATGAACACAAATTCAAAGGAAATCATAGCATGATAACATGAGTATGCCGCTTCTCGTTGGGAAGTAGTATTTCCTTCCTTGATGATCTTAAGTAAAATTTCATATGTTGGACTAAATATATTTACCAAGCTAGAAATCGATCTCAAGTGAGAACCCCAACGAGTATCTCCAGCCCGTTGTAATGTGCTAATCTGATTAAGTCCTCTTCTAGTTTCAAGCTCACCAATTTCAACAAAACATGCAATTTGATCAGCATAAGCATTTTTAGTTGCTTAGTACGCTTGCATGAAGCACCAACAACATTGACAATAGAAGATAATCTATTAAAAAAACTTTGAACAAGAATAATTTCTTTTGATGTTGCCACTAATGCTAATTGCAAGAGATGTGCAAAACAATGAATGTAATAAGCATATGGACAATCATTTGAAACCAAAGCTTTTAATCCATTCCACTCACCTCGCATATTGCTTGCATCGTCATATCCTTACCCTTGAATATCTTGAATATCCAGACTATGATGTGACAAGATAAAATATATTTCATCTTTTAGGGTTAATTTAGTAGTATCGGGGACATGAACTACCCCAAAAAAACGTTCTCGAATGAAACCATCTTTGTCTACAAATCTTGTAAAAATAGCCATTTGCTTCTTCATTGACTCATCATGAGCTTCATCAACAATTAGGCAAAACTTTACATCACCAATTTCTTCACGAATTGCCTTTTTCACCTTGTTTGAAAATACATGTAAGATTTCCTTTTGGATTTTTGGTGATTTGTAAGAGGCATTTTTGGGAGCTTTCTCTATCGATTCTGCAACATATTCATTATATGATACCACCAAATCCAATATTTCAAGAAAATTCCCACGATTAATTGAATCAGAACTTTCATCTCATCCTCTAAAAGAAAGTCCTTGAAATGCAAGCACTTTGACAACATCAATTGAGACCTTTAACCGCAATCGATTGCTTGCAATTTGATCAGAATTGAAATTTTCAAGTACCTTTTGTATGTGTTGAGACTCATTCATCAAATCTGTCATGGTTTGCTTGGAAGCTCTATGAAAAGAGTTAGGTTCTTTCCCCATATGATTAAAAAGGAACAATTATTTCCATCATTAACTTTCTTCCAATTCCAAAATCCGACCTTAGTGAATACATGACTCCCAGAATTCCTAATTGGCTTGTCAAAGAGAAAGCATGGTAGACAAAAAGCAGCATCTTTACTAGGTGAATATTCAAGCCATGTACGAAATGACTTAATTGCAAACCATGAATGTTGAAATTTACGAGAATGACTTCCAAATTTAGTTTTCTTGTACTCATCTAGTTTAGGTTGGTATGGACCAAGCTTTATGTAAGCTCGTCGAATTTCATCCCGTTCTTTAGCATCATATTCCCATATTTGCTTACGCATTCCAAGATCACGCACAATACCTGTACTTTCATCAATGGTGACATTTGAAACTTCTGTTTGGAGATTTTCAGAATTTGGGACATCAACGCTAGAGGTTGGCAATCTTACATCATCAGCTATGATCTACAAATCAAAAAATGTTTCATTATTTCCATATTTCGTAGTTCTATACACCAACTAAAAAAAAGGGACTTCTCAAAAAAAAAAAAAAAATCTAAAACCAAAACAATCACAAACAGACAAGCACAAGTTCATATATATTATTAATATTAGCCACATCACACAAAGTGACAAAGACAAAGTTCACAAGTTCATATATATTACTAATATTAGCCACATCACTCAAAGTGACAAAGACAGTTTTTGATAAAACCAAAACAATCACAGACTAAAGACTTTGGTCTCACAAAACAGTCACTTACTCTAGTCTCACAAATTCACAATCACAGTACTCACGTCCTAGTGGTCCCACTTTATGTCTTTATAGATAAAACCAAAACAAAAAAAGTTACAAACACAGGTCCACACAAAAAGCCACAATTACACAGTACAAAGCCACAAACTACGGTCCACACAACACACCACAGTTCATAAAAAAACGTAGAGGGCAGAGGGTTAAAGGCAGAGCAATATAGCAAAGACAAAAAAACACAAATCCGGACTTGAGAGAGGAGAGAAATTTCTTAGATTTACCAGACTCGTGTGTGAGTGTGAACAGCAGCAGATGTAGATCAAGGATCTGAGGAGCAGCAGCAGCAGTAGCAACACCGAATCTGATCTGAGGAAAAGAACAACAGCAGCAGGCTAGCAGTGAGGTTAGGGTAAAAATTTGGGAATTGTAATTTAGGTTTTCCGTCCATATTTATTTTTTATTTTGTAGTTAATTTTAGTTTGTCGGTTATTTTTTTTTTTTTTTGGATGAGAGTTTGTCGGTTATTGATGTTATACTTTCAGTCCATATTTATTTATTTTTCTTGTGGGTCAATATCTAAATATCTCAGAGGAAATCCAAAAATATATATTTAAGGGCAAATCTTAATTTTTCATATTATATATGTATACCAGTTTTTTTTTAATTAATTAATTTTTATTAATTGGGGGCTATTAGAACCAAAATTTAAAATTTCAACTTATATATACATACTAGCTCTTTTCTTTTTTTTTTGGGGGGGGGGGGGGGAATGGCCCCCCTGCCCTATTGTAGGTCCATCTTATGCCGACTTGACTAACAGCTTGTAAAGTTGTAATTTACAAATATGTGTTTTGTTGGCTTTAATTCCGTGCCAAATTTGATTGTAATTTTATTCAATTTTTTGTACCCTGTATTTATTGTGGTATTTGATTGTAAGGGTTGTGTGATAGAGAGAGAGAGTGTGAAGACTCAAGCAGTTGAAGATTGAAGAGTTTTTGCAGGTATCTTGCAACTAAGCATCTCGCGAAGTGACTCATGTGACTTGCACATGCTGGAATGCGAAGAGTCAGGACAGGATGGAGACAGCTGTGTCTCGCGAGTATCTCGCGGGTAAGGCCTTCCAGCGAGACACTCGCGAGACATTCTATTCTGCCAGACTGTACTATTTGATACACACTTTTTGTACCCACACTATATATACCCACATTACCCACAAATGTTGAGAAGTGCTTCTGAGAGAAAACCCTAGCCAAACACCTTGAGAGTTAGAGATTGTTATACCCACAATCCTCTACACAATTGCTTGTGAATTTTCCTCAACTCCTATCTCTCCATTTCACATCATTGAGAGGTTGATAGCCCAAACACTTATCACACCCTTTCAGAGTGTCAAGTGATAGTTTGGTGCTACTGAGAAGCATTGGAAGAAGCCAAAGATGGCAGATGCAACATGAAGCTTGTTGCAGGATTCGAAAAGTTAGACAAGACGCGGTTCCAAGAAGTCTTGTTGGAGTAGGAGCTTGGAGGGCTTAGGTACATCGGGTAGATTAGGCTTGGAGGGTCTCTTGCTAACCCATGTATCCCAACTGATTGTCTAGTAGATCGATTACCGCTTAGAGGGCGGCAGAGAGGTTTTACGCTGAGTACTTCTGTTTCATCTTCGATAACACATCGGCGTGTTATCTTGTGTTTGCATCTTTCTTCCCTACTCTTTTACATTCCATTTTACTGTTGTGTTGTCTTGATTATGGATTAGAATAGCTTGTTTGTTTATCCGCTCGTATTTACACTATTCCGCACTTAGTATTAAGTTAGTGTAAAATCTATCGAGCCGTAACTTTAATTTAGGGGTCTAAACAGCTCTTGTGTTTTCAACACATTTTCGAGCTTTCACGGCCAAAATAAAAAAATTATTTTATTTCACATTAGATGACATGTATACTGAGTTTCCTCAAAGTAATCCAATTATTTAAGCTTCTTTAATTAAAAAAAAGTGACACTATACATGTTAAGTTTTATGTTTTTGCTTCTCAAAAAAAAAAAAAAAAAAAAGTTTTATGTTTCTCCCCATAAACTTAAAAAAAATTATTACCTTACTAAATGTTATGATAAACGTGTTATAAAATTTAATGTTATTACAATTTAGAAAGAATCCAAAAGTAAATTTTAAAATATATAAACTTTTCCATTACAAGGTTTTGAAACTGTACATATATAGAAAAAAAAAAAATTTAATGTATCAATATTAAATTTTCCCAACAACCTGCAGTTACTAAATGTTATGATAAACATGATACAAAATTTAATACTATTAATATTAATTTTATCTTCCACTCAAAAATTAAGGGTGGATGCCTTTTAGATTCCTCATCACCCAAACACAAAATTAAAGAGTAATAAGTGATGTTAATGGTGGGTTTAGATGAAAACCAATAAGAAACTGGTCATATCAACTGTTTGTAAAAATATTGTAAAATACAGGGTTTCTAAATGCTGAATTACAAGCAAATTTGGTACGGAATAAAGCCAACACATAGTTGAATAAATTCAACTTAACAATTATAAAGCCAAATGGTATTCTTGTAGTTGAAGATCAACACCTTCTTCATGTCCTCAATTTTTCTAGCACTCAAATGTTATGTAAAGCTGCCCTTAAAAAGAAAAAGTTATGTGAAGTTGCCATGGGAACCAAAATTGATGAAAGCGAGATGATTTCTAATTGAGTTGAAGGAGAGCAAGTACTTAATTGATTTCTAGTTGATGATATGCGACGATGAGTTTGAGGAAATAAATTAAGAGGACCAGTTTAAGGTAATTGCACCTTTTGTAAGCTTTGTTTAATTCTTTTCCTTTTTTTTTTTTTTTTTTTTGTATATTTAGGGGGGGGGGGGGGGGGGGGGAATGAGATTATGTATATTTATGATAGACATATTAACATTTGAAAGTAAGTTTAAGTCTAAATAATATCACGACAAGGATATGATTTAGGAAATATCTTTATTCATAACCATTGAATGTTTAAATGCAAATATATATATATATATTTATATATATTTATATATATAAATTACTTGACTCATTAAATAGGTTATGTGAAGAAAAGTACATATAAATGGTTGATTGAATTGCCACATAATGGTATTTTGAAAATTTTAAATTACAAAAAAAATCCAAAAAACTAATAAAGGCATTTTTCAAAAAATAAAAAATAGTTTTTTTTTTTCTTGTGGAAGAAGAAAAGAAGAAACAAAAATGCTTACCCAAAATTTTGAAGATATTTCTACTCTAAAAAGAATCTAAATTTCTTTTAAATCTATTTGATTTTTTGTTTTGTTTTGGAATTTGAAAATTATTTGGATTTTTTTGGGGTGCATGAGATTTATAAGTTTTCCAATCATCGAAATGCCTACATTTCATTACAGACTATTTCAATGATTAGCTAACACATAAACCCTACTTGACAAATGCTTAAATCAAGAATTAGGAAAATTGAAAATTTTGAATTTAAAAAAATAAAAAAAGCTTCGTTCCGAGAGCATGTGTAATAAGACAAGTACTCTTTTAAAGAATTTGAATAGAAACATCGTACAAATTCATATAAGCTAATAGGGTTAATGAAAATATCTAATGACATTTATAACTATACAATGTAACCCTAAATTAGGGTTACTTAGAATACAAAGATGCATCTACAAAATTTAATCCAACCAAATTCCATAATGATTCAGAACATTAAAAACATGGTACAAATTCATATGCAGCTATATTTGCAGAATTCATTCTCAGATATTACAAAAGAGTAGCGTGTCATTGCATAATTTTTACATTTTATGAACATTGTCAACAAATTTAATTGAAAAATTATTATGCCAAAATATCGGTAACACGAACGATCTTCATTGAGGGGAGCACAATATAAAGTACTGTGTTTTTCTCTAGTGCATCACCACTATCACTAATCAGCCTAAGCCCCTCAACATAATGTTTCTTGTGGTGAGCACTTACCAGTTACCACTTACCACAATAGTTAGATTCTCATCGATTCCTATGGGACACGAAATGCCAAATATCTAGATTTCAATTATATTCCATAATTATAAGGATGATGATACAATTTTATTTCAACGAAATCACAAAGCAATTTCCTAATCAAGTACGGTGGTAGGTTAAGTAATACAACATAAGAAAATGTTAAATGAACACCGAACATCGTTTATGAGGCAAATCTTGTGAAGATTTAAAAATCAATTGTCATCTAGACTTCTTCATGAAAGATGGTCACCTAGTCTACGGTCATTGTCATCTTTTATTTATCTATTTAATAAATAAACATTATAATCTTCATCATGTTTTCTTGGGTTCACAAGAGTTAAAGATCAATTTACAATGAGATACCTTTATATTGCTCTATGACACAAAAGGAAGAGGACGCTGAAATAATGAAGTTTACAACATGGAACTGGCGCTGATTAAGTCATATATCAAAAATAAGAAAGAAGAGCAGCTAAAACAATATTGACCTCTTCGTGCACCCTAACCAGATTAGCAAGAAACTGCTTGTGCTCATCAGGAACTGCTAGATGACTCGTGTTTATGGTATCCTTGAACCAGCTTTTAAAAGGTAAAACTAAAGGAATGCTGATGAAATTTCCAAAACATAATACACAATCACTGAATGGTGGGCCGTAACTCCTCATTGATGTAGCGACGTGGTTATAGAAGAATTCCTGAAGACCGTTACTGGCAAGTCCTTCCATTAGTCCTAACAAAGAAAATTGTGGAACTAACCAGACACTCAGAGAAAATCTGATTGGGATCACTAGGATCAATTCTCTCTATTAAATTTAGTCTATGGACCTCCACCCGCCAAGCTGCAATGCAACATAGTATAGAACAAACCATACCAACACCATGATTCTGATCCGTGTAACACTTTGTTGTCTTGCTTTTTTCCACCAAAACAAGAATGGTATTATGAAGCTTATAAAGGACTTGAGTACAACAAAACTAGATATAGGAACCTGAACATTATTGCCAATGTAAAAATCCATGTTGCTGCTACTTTGTTCAAAAAAGAAAGTGCTTCCTGTGGCTACTAACAAACTATATCCGAAAAAGGTTTCCCAAATAGGTATCAACGAAAAAAGTCCTTTTACCTCCCTCACTTGTTCAACTGTGCAAAGCTGCCCACGATCTTCTTGTACTTCTAGACTGATTGAGGGTGTTTGTTCATCAATTATTGCAGCTTTGTCTAACCACCTGTAGAGTATTCAAAGAGTCATGAGAAAGACACTATAAATTTAAGGTACTATTAACGAGTGCTTGGGGTATAAGTTAAAGTTTAATAAATGCTCAATTATGAGTTATAATACACACTTTTTAGAAAATAATTGTGGTTAATTGTGTGATTTTTTAGATACTTGTGTACAATTTTGACTTTATTTTTAGAAAAAATGTATAAAAATATTGTTTATTAAAATATAAAATGTGTCTTAACCACTACTCTTAGAGTATTTGTTAACAAAATTCTTCAGATAATGCTATATCTAAAAACTGTTATATAACATTTTTACAAACTGTTATTGTGACAAATTTTTACTAGTTCTTATTTGTGTCCACCACTTGCATAACTTTTTAGTTACTTATAACTATTAACTACATCAGCAGTTTGTAAAATAGTTTGTAGTTTTAGTATTTTTCAAATCGTAAATTTTACTATCCTTAACTAATGTGTCATCAACAACAAATATGTAATTCAAATATTTATTTATTAGGTTATTTAAACTCACCCTTCACATTCATCACTAGATTAATTTATAGAAATTTATTAATAAAACTTTTTTGATACAATATAGAAATTCTATTATAGCTTAATCTAAGTGTATATGTGTGTAAATCTCCATTCTGGTGACTTGAACCCTAATCCTTACCCCCACACCCTACAAGCACTTATACTTGTGGAATGACCATTGTGCTAAGATTTCGTGATAGTAGTAATAAAACTTGTAGTAACTAATTTTAGTATGCAATAAAAAAAAAATTCTAAATGCGTTATATTGAATTATACTCTACCCTAGAAATAGTCTGGGCTCGTTTGGTACATGTATTTAAATACATGTTTTCAGTTTTTAAACAATATTACACGTATTTTTACACACTTTTTTACCCACACGTATTTCCAAAAAAACTGAAAACTATTGTTTAAATACACATATCAAACAGGCCCAGAACTTTTGGCAACAAACATGTTTGACCAATATGGTTCTTGTTGAACCGACATGGTGTATGGTTTTTCCAGTGAAACCCTCCTTCTGTACGAGGGTAGATGAGATGCCGTTTGTATATAGCTGCCTTGAAAACTCTTACAATAATTCCAACGGGGCTCCTTTCTGGTGTTTTGCGGTAGTCAAAAGTGAAGCCAAACAAGAATAGCAAAAGATTTGCTCCCATCACCAGGGCAGAAACTAGGAAGATTTTTTTCCATGTAGTATTTTGGTATGAAAGGCAAAAGAAAGCAATGCTGGCTCCAGAAAACCAGGCAATACGCCACCAAACATTTGCACGACTATCCATTTTTTCCTGCTCTCTTCTATGTTGGGATTTTCTTTCTCAATGAACTGATCAGCAAAAAAAGCTCTTAGAGGTGGGTCTCGACCAGATTTGCCCAGTGCTATCATCACCGCTGCAACATAGAACATTCTAGTTTCTTTACTTGGACTAAGGAACTCGGCTGAGTACCATAAGAGCACCAATCCCTGCAACAAAAAATACTTTCTGATATGAGGATTTTTGTGAAACATCATCCCCATTTGGGCCTAGGCGTCGACAAAACCTACTTTGAGTGGGATATGCAGTAAGAGACGTACGTGGTATATGGTGTATCCCACACATATGTAATTACTCTAATATAGCGTACTAGCGCATGAATGATAAATTACCGTGGTGTTATTGATGCTAGCTTGAATTATTAAACATATAAGACATTAGTTTAATCAAAACATTTAGAGGTACTAAAATGATTTTTTTTTTTTTTTTTTGCAATTTTCATGATATTGGTTATGCCAAGTTTCTTATTATGCTACCATTATATATATAATTTTAAAAATCACTATTGGATATAATATAAACAATATCAATTAAAAATTACTATTCGTGAAATTCTACTAAATACAACACAAAATAAAAGAATAAAATAGTATCTCCTAAATTGAATGAGGATAGGTGTATGAAATCGTTTAACTCAATTACAGTTTATTACGATCGATATCTTCGCATACAAAATATCTGAATAGAAATAGTATAAAAAATATGTTCATTAGTTCAGAGAAAAAATAACAGAAAAAATCTAAACAAATTAATTTGTACAGAAAGCTAACAAAAGCAAAATCCAATTTTGATTCTAATTGAATTTTCTCTCAGCTTTGGTATTTTATATATATATAAATATATATATTTATATTACTTAGTTAGTAATGGACCGTATATAATCATAGTATATTAC
>JARYZH020001772.1:0-22598 GCA_030021035.2 Notholithocarpus densiflorus | reverse complement strand
GACGGAGAAGTATTGCTATTGAACAAGCTTCACAGTTCCATGTTAGAGACTTTTTTTTTTTTTTTTTTTTTCACTTCATTCGTAAAATATTGTTTTTTTTTTTTTTTTTTCCTTTTTTTGGAGTCACAATTACTTAATTTATTGATGAAACGTTTCTTCGACAGGTCTCCTCGTCCAAATTGTATGAATACGCAATGCATATGGACTCCTCCGAACTTCAAAGAATAACCGATTACAATAGATATTATTCGGCAAATACGGATCGAGAATGAAACAAATATGTATAAATAGAAATATATAAATCAATCAGAAATATTCATACAAGAACAAAGGTAGGAATATAAATTTTAAAACATAATGATCACTTACCCATTGATGATATGAAAACCATGTTATAGGAGACACTCATGATATTCTATCATGAACAATAATCTTTAATTACTTTGTGCCATTAGCATCGTAAATACAAAAATACCTGCATCCAAAAATTTCTCAGATAATATGCTCTGAAGGGGATAAAATTTGAGGTAGACGAATCCGTTCAATACAGTCAAACATGAGCCTCGGTATTAAAATAAGGGACGGTCTAAGCATACGGACAAGACAACAAACAAAACAGATCATATCCTGGACAGAGAAGAAGGAAGACAGACGGACCCTCCATAGTGGACGGATTCCAATTAAACGGACACAAGGGAGACAAATAGCAAAGCCAAGTGGCATCTACGTGGCCTAAATGGTCTCCAAGAAATCTCAAATGGAAATGTCTTGCGCCCTACGATTAACCCTTATCAACGAAATCTCTATATGGGAAGAATCCCGCAAAATACATGTATTTATGAGGATCTTCCCCACAAGAAAACACCTTCTTCGCCAAGAAACAAAAGTCGGTTCTACATTACTATAAAAACCCAAAGCCCTCAGAAATCAAGGTATGCATAATCTACCCCAGCTCTGACACTCTAGAGTTGTAAAATCTCTCTAACTTAACATTCGGAGGGTATTTGGCCGGTACCACACCGGTACTCTCTGTAAGGTCTTCTTCTTCTTCTTTGTTGCGTAGGTTTTGTCTAGAGCACGTGAGGACTGTGCAGCTTACTGACGATTTTTGGCATCATCATGCTCAATTCCACCTATTCTTCACATATTTTGTAATCTTTTTTTTTTTTTTTTTTTGGGTAAGGAAGCCCAACTAACTATGCAACAACTAATAAACATTTGCATTTACAAAGATATTGCTAAGATCACATGCTAAAATTAGTTAGGACACATAATTATTACTATTACATTTTACAAAATGCTCACAAATGAATTCATACTTGAGCATATGTAGAAAACAAATAATCTTGATTTCTTTGTAGATAAGAACTTCCTAATTCTCTATAGAGATATTGTTAAGATCACTTGCTAAAATTAGCTAGGACTCATAATTATAAAATAAACTTGGGAAACTCTCACTAATGTACTCTTGATATTCTATCATGAACAACGATCTTTTCTTAGGACCATTATCACTGTGGATACAAAAATACTTACATCCAAAAATCTCTTTGATAATTGGATAGCTCATCACAAAAATGAACATTTTCAAAATAGAGGGGGTACTCAATCACTGGTTCTTTCTACCTCACAAAATTGCTTTTCTAATATTAAAAATTGCCTTGGAGCCCTTGAATTTATATAGGCTTCAGATATAAATGCTTTCTACACGGTGTTATTTTTAAATATAATGAAATATATCCTTCATCATCATTAATGCCTGATATGCTCAATTCTACATAAATCACTCTTACCATCTTGTGTATACAATAATTAATAAACATCTGTAATTGCATTAATTCTTGATATTCTACAAAGACATTGCTAAGATCACTTGCGAAAATTAGCCATGACACATTATTATTACTATTACATTGCGTAAATGCTCATAAATGTATTCATTCTTGAGCATACATAGAAAACAAGTAATCTTGATTTCTTTCTAGATAAGGTCATCTTGATATTCTAGAGAGATCATTGTTAAGATTACTTGCTAAGGCCCTGCACGGGGTTTATTTCATGGATGCATTCCCTAGGGCTAGCTAAATATAATTTAGGACATAATGATATAATTTTATGTGAGATTTTTTATTATTATTTAACTTTCTATATTATATATATATTTTTTTTTGGTTTTAAAAAGATTAGTTTTAAGGTGCAAAATTACTTAGTATTTAATTATCTAAGTTTTAATAATATCTCTTTAACAATTGATAATAGCTAATCTACTTAATCAACACAGTTAAAATAATTTGAGAGTTTCAATTGGGTTAAATTTCTATTTGCCCAATATTTTGGAGGCTTTTTTGTTTTTAGAGGTAGGAGAAAGAATCTGAAATCCACTTATATATATTTTTTAAATGATTTGTCATCCTACAATTTTTAAGATTTTTGAATAATTGAGGGGCTTTTTATTTTTATTTTATATGGGGGCCTTAGGCCGAGCCTGCATTTACTTGGATACATTGATAGTTTTTTGTAAAGAAAAGTTTTATTTTTCGAAGGTGAGCCTGGGTGTAGACGTGGTAAGTGACATATGGCAAAAATGCTTGAGGTGAAAGCCCAAGTGTGGAAACTATTTTGGACCAATGGATTGCTTGGCCCATCAATGCACTAGCTTGCTAAATACAAATGGGCCAACATCCGATCTTCTATTTTTCCTCTAAGTAGGGTTGAAGCCCACTAGGAGTTTCATGGAACACAAAATGGTCCTTCGACAAGGAATCCTATTATCATGCACCTATGGCATATTAGTCGCTTACCACCGTAAGCTTTATATTAATTTGATTTAAAAATCATTCTAGCATGTCTTTCCAAATCTATCAGAGTACTTTTGCATATTATGGAAGGTTCTTAATTTGAGATATTACTTTGAAAGATGAAGGTTTTAGCATTCATTTGTCACTCCATATTTTTCACATTACACCAGTTGCCTATTCTCCATCTACTCCATTTTTCAACCACATAAGTTGCATCTACTGATAATTTATATTTTATAATTTTTATAAATATAAAAAATAAAAAAATATATTTATCTACCGAGATAGGCATGAACAATGTAACATATTTTGTTCAAAGTAACTCAAATCAATTGTAGGTTTATTTACTTGTAGAATAAGCAAATTAACATAATAGTGTAATATATTGTGATCCAAGTAGTCCAAATCAATTGTAGAACAAGCAAATTAACCTTAGGATAAATTATGGTTAGTTAGGATTTTCTAGTATATAAATTCTACATTGGGTTCATTGCATCACAAGAACTTAATATTAATATGTAGCTGTCAAGGGCTTCCTACCGAGCTCTAGGCCAAAATTTAGATTTTGGCCATGGCTGTGAATCACAGCCCCACATAACCTCTCACAACCTCCGCAACCAAGTTCACCGTTGTTCTTTGCCTTGAAAACCCATCGGAGAAACGGCCAAATTCAGATCGGATTCAACCCCCATCACAAATTCATTCACAACACCAAGCCACCATACAACAACGCCACAATAGCCACAGCACCATGGAAACATGCGCAGGAAGTATCCTATATATCTATATATAGGTAGGCAACACGAGACCATTGCAGTTGATGAAAGAGGTACAATGAAATTAATCTCCTCATTTAAGGTTTGCCAACAACTTGAAGCAACACATAGCATGGGTTAGAATAGCTTATGCTACTTCTTGGACGAAATAACCTTTCATGTCAAACATGAAATATAGGAAGTGGAATTGAATGTGTTAAATATTGATTTTGCTGAGATTAGAGAGACAATATAACATGAAAAATTCTTTGTTTTGTTTTGTGATATAACACATTAGGAGAAGAGTGAGAAATTAAGCAAAATAAGCCACATAGACTCTTGAGTCCGGACCTCTATCCCCAAGAAGATGAGAGGATTAATGGAATTGATCTACACTGTCGTCATGCACAGTCTATGTAAATAAAGGTAAGAAAATAAAAGCATCAACAACAAAAATAACTAAAACAAACACGGACAAGTTCAATTGGACAAGAAGCTTCGATGGTTCATTTTTGAAAGTAAAGACAACTTTAAAAAAAAAAAAAAATTCTTTCACTCCGCTGGGGAGGGGATACAATGATTTATACTTTTATTATTGAGGAAACGATTCTTGGACTGGTTTCTTTCTCCAATCTGAACTTACAATACATATGTGCTTCCCCAGCCTTCAAGTAACAACCAATTATAATCAGATATAATTCGGAAAATATGGATTGAGTAAGAAACAAATATGTATAACTTTTAAATAAATAAAAAAATCAGTAATATTCGGACAAGAACAAAGGTAGGATATAAATTTTAAAAAGTAACAACTTACCCATTGAGTTTACGAAAACAATATTATAGGAGACACTCATGATATTCTATCATGAACAATGACCTTTTCTTTGGGCCATTAGCATCGTTCACACAAAAATATTTGCGTCCAAAAATCTCTCTTAAAATTGGATAGCTCATAAAAAAGATGAATATTTTCAAAAAAGAGGGGTACTCCATCACTATTTCTTTTGAACTCACAAATTGCTTTTCTTCTATTGAAAACTGATTTGGAGCCCTTGGGTTTATATAGCCGTAAAGTTATAAATGCTTTCTACATGGTAATTTTTTTTTTTAATTAAGAAATTTTAAAATTAAGAAATATAACTATGCAACAACTAATAAATATTTGTATTTTTGCGAATGCTCACAAATGTGTTCTTTGTTGAGCATAAGTAGAAGGTAAGAAATCCTAATTTCTGTCTAGGTAAGGCCTTCCTAATATACCACAAAGATATTGCTAAGATCACCTACTAATATTAGTTAGAACTCATAATTATGATTAAAATTTGGAAATTCTCACAAATTTGAAATTTGTTCTTTCTTGAGCATACGTAGAAGACACGTAAAATTGATTTCTTTCCAAATAAGGTCATGCATAAGGTTTATCTCATGCATTCCTTTTGAGGACTTTCCTTGAAATCACAAATAATTTTTTGCACATGAAAGTTTTATTTTATCATAATTTTTGGAAGGTGAGCCTAGGTGTTGAAGTGGTAAGTGACATACATAAAAATGTTAAGATGGCATTTGGTTTGCCGTAATATTACACTACGCCATAATATTACGTTATTATATATATATATATATTAATGTAATCTCAATACAAAAATACAACATTATATTGTTTAGGAATGTAATGAGATTAAAATGATGTGATATATTTTGTAATTTTAAATTATAGTAATGTTAGAAAAAATAAAATAAACCAAAAACTTTAATATCACATCATCGTAATATACATTACATTAATAGCACATCATAATAAACCAAACGCCCTTTAAGGTAAATGCCCAGGAGTGAAAATTATTTTGGTCCTATTGGTTGCTTAACCCATCAGTGCACTAGAGCACTAGCTAGGCAAGATATAAATGGGCCAAACCAACCCCTATAAGATCTATTCTTCTTGTAAGTGAGTTTGAAGCCCACTAGTAATTTCATGGAACAAAAAATGGCTCTTGGATAAATCCTATAATCACAAGTCTATAATATATTGGTATGTTACCGTTGTAATATGTAAGCTTTATCCTTTGATTAGCAACTCCTCCTCATTGAAGGATTTCTTTTTCACATCTATCAGAGCACTTTCTTTTGCATCTTGTGGAAGGTTAATAATTGGAGATATTACCTCAAAAGATGAAGGCTTCAGCATCCATGCATTGCCTCATATGTTTCAAAATACATCCTTTGCTTATTCTCCATCTACTACCTTTTTCAATCACCCAACTTGCATCAAGCTGCATTACCAGTAGCATAGTCTTCTATGACTTTGGCAGTCAAAAATTCCCCCATACCAGTTAAAACAAATTCCCCAGACATTCAAGTCGAACGGAAAATATTGGAAAATTTGTAAGCAAAATGTCAGTGGAAAATTACTGATGAAATATTGATTTTGCAGAGATTTGAGAGAGAAATTTTAACCAAAAAAAAAAAATACTTTGTTTTGTTTTGTGATATAACACATTGGGAGAAGAGTGCGAAATCAAGCAAAATAAGAGCATCTCTAATGGTGTAGCTAAATGCATAAAAATCTCTATAATAGACAATAGCACCATAAAAATAGTCTCCAATGGACTCTCTATACCCATAATTTTTTTTGGCTCATAAACAGTAGCTCATCAAGTCTGATGGGCTACTGTTCATTCTTCAAATGTTTTTTTTCTATTATAATAATCAGGTATTAAATAAAAAAATGTTGAAAAATGTGTAGTTGTTAAAAAAAGAATAAATAATGAATGAAGAAATAATATTGAAATGAGATAGAGAATGAGATAGAGAATCTGTTAAAAAGTGTATTTGAAAAAGTGGGTAGCTAAAAGGTAAAAGTTATTTTTCATTCTCCAAACAATATAAAAATTTGCATAATCTGCAAGAGATGCTCTAAGCCATATTTGTTTTAATATTAGGATTTTATTTTTCTCAAAGATATTTCAGGAAACCTACTTTACAAATGATGCAATATACAATTACTGATTCTACAGAGCTACTAATGTTATGTTATTAACTGAGCATTACGAACAAAGCCCTCTTGAAAGAGGATTAATGGAATTAATCTAGCCACTGTCATAGATGTACATATGGTATATGCCCCCATTGGCAAAGAGTTTGATAATTCTCCATGCAAAAGAATCAGCTTCCCTCATACTAAATTTGATTATGAATTGACATGAGAGCGTCGATAGCTAGACAGTAATATTTTATTGCAAAAGTGTGGCTTTTTATGATCATGGAATTAATCTCATCAGATAAGGTTGCAGCCAACTTGAAGCAACACATAGCCAGCATGGGTTGGGATATGAGAATCTCTCTTCCAATTATAGATAATAAATTAATAATTGCCTCAAAGTAATCTCAAATTGGCTATATACTTTCCCCTCTAAAAAAAAAAAGTGGCTATATACAACGAATGAAGTGGAAAGGCCACATAAATTAGAGCCACAAAGAAGAATGGGTCTTAGGACATCAAAGCTTTTTATTTGGAAGTCAAACAAGGATGGAGATAATGGCGGAGCTAGGATTTTGGTTCAACGAGGAAAAAATTAAAATATAAGATTGAAAGTAAAAATAATTTGAAAAATAAAATTTCAATCTAGACTCGATATTATAACTAGGTTTTTCCATAATCTTAATTAAGTATTTTAACTACAATTACAAATTTTTAATCAATAAAATGAAGAAACAAAATTAGTTAATAGTTAACAAGAATCAAATTAAGATATTGATTTAAATACATAAAATTTAATTATGTAATTTAATTTCTTAAAATAATTAAATTGAGAAAATAAATAAATGTAAAAGTGTTAAAGAATATAACAATATATATCCATAAAGTTTTTTTTTTTTTTTTTTTTTTTTTGAGAAGAGTATATCTGTAAAGTTTTTTTTTTTTTTTTTTTTTTGAGAGTTTCAACCTATGGCATAGTATATCTGTAAAGTTGTACACACGTTTCACTATCTTAAATGCATTTAAATAATCATGTATAATTCAACTTTTTAGCTTTATTCTTCCAACTAGTTAAATTTTGGATTTATAAAAAATATTAACTTTTGAAACTAATTAAGAGATAGAAGAGAAAAATGTTGGGGTTCTAGGGGTTTTTGTTTATAAGTATTCTAGGTTTTAGACTTATAGTGCCAATATAAAAAGACATAATAGTTTTTTAGAAATGGCAGATTAATAGGTTTTTGATAACTATAATAGTAAAAAAAATAAAATTTTATTTATTTATATACTGAGATGTGCAGGGAAAATGTGAGACATATTATGGTCCAAGTTAGGGATGACAATAGGGCGAGACGGGTCCGAAGGATGGGGTCTTTATCCCCACCCCGCATGATTTTGTCTCACCGCATCCTTGCCCCGCCCCATATGATGGGGAAAATTTTCTTGCCCCATTCTTGCCTCTTGGGGTCCCGCGAAGACGTACAACCCTGTAAAACTCTACTTCTTGTTAATTTGCCCACAACTATTACAATTGTTTTTAATAAAATCTATTTCGTTAATAAAAATATACTTGAAATTAAAAATAAATTTATCCCATAACATCAAACTAATTTTTAGCAAAAATTGAATAATATTATTAAAGTGTTTAACAAGAAAATATCACAACAAAAACAAATATCTCATAATACAAAATTAATGATTCAATAGTATATAAATTTGTATATAATAAAGACAAAAGAAAATGTTATAATTGGTACCTTAATTCCAACCTTGCTAGAGAAAAAAAAGAGAGGCAAAAAGCCTTGTTGGATAGGATAAAATAAATTGATGGTATGTTTGTTTAAATAGTAGGGTTTTAGAGTATAGAAAATTTACAATTTAACTTGGACCATCCCGCCCCATGGTGCGGGGCAGAGCGGGACGGGTTGGGTCTAAAAAGTCTAAACCCATCCCCATCCCACCCTATGGTGCGGGGCTAAAATCTCGCTCCATCCCTGCCCCACACCTTTACGGGGTGAGGAAAACTCACGTGGGGCGAAGTGAGACGAGGCAAAATTGTCATCCCTAATCCAAGTAGCTCAAATTAATTATAAGCTCAATTACTTGTAGAACAAGCAAATTAACCTTAGGTTAAACTAAGGTTAATATAGGATTTTTTAGTATATAAATCTTACATTGGGTTAATTGTAACACAAGAGCTTAATGTTAATTGTAGTCCTCAAAAGCTTCCTAATTTTGGCTATGGCCGTGAATCACAATCCCACAAAACTCACAACCTCAGAACCACGTTCACAGTTGTTCTTAGCCTTGAAAACCCATCGGAGAAACGGCCGCATTCAGATTGGAGTCAACCCCATCACAAATTCATTTACAACACCAAGCCACCATATAACAACACCACAACCATCGTGGAAACATGCGCAGGAAGTATCCTATCTATATATTGGTAGGCCACACGAGTCCATTGCAGTTGATGAAAGAGGTACAATGAAATCTGTGTTTGTCATTCAACAAACGCAGTGGCCAAATTATATGCCTATTTTGCCGGATAATAATGGCTCTCTTTGTGCTATTTTAAAACGGATTTGTGAGACAGATCTTTGGACTTGTTTCCAAATGCTGTTTGACAACGCATGTAATTTAGAACTAGCCTCATCACAATGACCTCGTGTTGCCTACCTATATATAGATAGGATACTTCCTGCGCATGTTTCCACGATGGTGGGGCTATTGTGGTGTTGTTGTATGGTGGCTTGGTGTTGTAAATGAATTTGTGATGGGATTGACTTCGATCTGAGTGTGGCCGTTTCTCCGATGGGTTTTCAAGGCTAAGAACAATTGTGAACGTGGTTATGGAGGTTATGAGTTTTGTAGAGTTGACTAAATTTTACACTCCAAAGTTTCAAGAACTTGATTTTACATACTGCAGTTTGGTTCCGTAAGTGATGATATGTCACTTAATTAACAGCAGAAATTAACCGTGGAGGTGAATTTCTAACAGAACCAAACTTTAGGGTGTAATATTAAGTTTTTGAAATTTTAGAATGTAAAATTCAGTCTACCTCAAACTTCAAGGGTGTAATTTGCAATTTATCCAAAACCAAAATACAAGTATAAAAACATAAAAGTGGGATTCAATATCGCAAGCTATTGCCATGTCAGCCTAGCTACATAGCTTGTCATATCAATTTCAACGTAGGGCAATTGACACAAGATAATCTTTTGTAAGTGGGTTTGAAGCGCTCTAGTTTTTTCATGAAAACACAAAATGGCCCTAGGATAGATCCAATAATAATAATGAAAACACAAAATGGCCCTAGGATAGATCCAATATTAATAATGAGTCTATGCTATAATAATAAGTCTATGCCTTATTCCAGCGTCTATCTCGCACCTCAAATTTTTACATTTACACCCGTTGCCTATTCTCTAATCTATAGAC
The DNA here is from genome assembly GCA_030021035.2 of Notholithocarpus densiflorus. Taxonomy (NCBI): domain Eukaryota; kingdom Viridiplantae; phylum Streptophyta; class Magnoliopsida; order Fagales; family Fagaceae; genus Notholithocarpus; species Notholithocarpus densiflorus. The sequence goes on along the minus strand of JARYZH020001772.1, from coordinate 12,623 downwards.
TCCCTTTGCAGCTCGCATCAAGGGTGCTTTTCTATGGATAAGAAGCATTGCCACTTAGTTTGGCCTCCAGGGTTTTAGATCTCTATATAGTACAAATGTGTATTATGTATTAGTTCCTTTTCCTTGCTAATTAACAAAATAAATGCTTTTCATCAAAAAAATAAAAAATAAATAAAAGTTTTGATACCCCGAAACCTTTACCATTTCATTGTGCTCTTTCTCTCATCTTTTGGCCCTACCAAAAATCATTGGTTAATAAATAAATCTAGGTTGCCAACAACATTCTTCGACTATACCCAACAAAAGAGTAAATTGCCATATGCAAAAGAAGAAATGAGTAATCCATACAATACCATTGTCAAATTATGATTGAAGTAATATCATTTTCACATGGTTCATTACTAACACCATTTGTCATTACCTATAGCACATAGTCCTCTATAGCTTTACCAATCATAAATTCCCCCACACCACTTGCAACAATTTCCCAAGAAATAACCATTCATGTCAAACATGAAATACTGAAAAAAAAACTCAGCAAAATGTTATAGTGGAATTGAACATATGAAATATTGATTTTGCAGAGATTTGAGAAAGAAAAATTGACATGAAAAATACTTTGTTTTGTGATATAACACACTGGGAGAAGAGTGAGACAAAATAATCCATTTTTTTAATATTAGGAATTGATTTTTCACAAAGGTAATTTAGGTAACCTACTTTACATATGATGCAGTATATAATTACTGATACTATCCATCCCCAATAAGATGAAATTAAGGATTAATGGAACTGATCTAGCTAGCCACTGTTGTAGTTGAACATAGCCATATGCCCCATTGGAACCAAGAAATAAACCATTTAGCAAGCAAAGAGTTTGCCAATTCTCCATTCAGAAAAATAGCGTCCCTCATGCTAGATTCTCTCTACCACTGTCACCCTCAACAGTCAACTTACGGCCACGGTGGAAAAATCATCATCTGTGGATATAAGAACTACCTCTAATCTCAAACTGTATATACAATATTTGAGCTTTCCACTATACAGAAAAAAGAAGAAGAAAAAAAAATGTAACCCCAAATGAATATAATAAAATAAAAACTAGAACTTTAAAAGCAAGTAAATTTCTAGAAGGCCTCTAAAACTAGCACTTTTTTTTTAATAGAAATGCTACAATATTTTCATAATTCTTTTATAACATATCCTAAGTGGTATGTTATTACTTATTGATAAATAAAAAAATAATTTCAGTGGGATTCAAATTAGAACCAGTAACAACTTACCACCTAAAATTTGTTGTAAAAATGTTGTATCATAGCACTTCTATTTTTTTTTAATAACTTATAAAGAGGAGTGTTACGTCCACAATATTTTCACAACAATCATAAGTAGTAAGTTGTTATTAGGTCTAATTTGAATACAACTTATAGTACTTTTTTACCTACCAATAACTGTCAATAACAACCTGCTACTTAAAATTTAATGTGAAAATGTTGTGAATATTGCATTTCTCAATCATAAAACTATAGTTGCTATTGATAAAGCAACACTCACTAGTCATAACCTAAAGTATATATTTTGCTTTAAATAAGGTAATGAACTTAAATTTTAGACTAACTTACTCATTTTCATTAAGAGAACTTTTATTCAATTTAGACTAACTTCAATTAGATGCCAAACTCATGCTAATCACACGCATCAGGGATTTCTTTCCTTTTTTGGGAGAATCATACGCATTTGGGATTAAATTTCCATTAAAGTGGAGTATCCAGGTATTGGTACTAATGTATGGAAAATTATTGGTACTAATGTATGGAGCACCATAAATGTGTAGTCCCCCCTCTTACATGAATAGTGAGTCCCACCATAAATTTAATTAGTAGGACCTATTATTCATGTGAGAGAAAGGAGTATGTATTTATGGTATTCCGGGAGTACACAATAATTTCCCCTAATGTAATTCCTCGCCAAAAAAAATGTAATTCCATGAATATCCAAACATAAGCATTCCTTTTATATGTGTCATTCAATTATGAGATTCTTGTAACTTGCAAGGATGCTTAAATAATAATTTTTCCGCCAGCAAGCTCTTCCTAAATAAAAGAGAAGAAAGAAAAAATTTGAAAGAAAAGAAAATAGAGAATGGGGAATAGGAGAAGTGCTACTGGACCAAATAAGCTTCAATGTTTCTCTACAAGACTACAACATTTTTTTTTCTTTTCACTCCACTGGTAAAATGTTTTTATTTAGGGGATACAATGTTTATTAATTTATTCTCGTAAATTTTCTTGGATCGGTTTCCTTCTTCAAGTTGTCCGAACATGAAATGCTTATGAGTTCCTCTAGCCTTCAAAAAATAACCAATTATAATTAGATACAATTTGTCAAATATGGATCGAGAAAGAAAAAAAATATGTATGACTAAAAATAAATAAATCAATTAGTAATATTCACACAATAACAAAGAGTTTGGAATATAAAGTCTAAAACATAACCACTTACCTGTTGATGGTATGAGAAGCATATTATAGGAGACACTCATGATATTCTATCATGAACAATGACCTTTTCTTTGGGCCATTAGCATTGCTAACACAAAAATACTTGCATCCAAAAATCTCTCTTATAATTGGGTAGCTCATAAAAAAGATGAACATTTTCAAAAAAGAGGGATATCCCATTACTATTTCTTTCGAACTCACAAAATTGCTTTTCTTATATTGAAGACTGACTTGGAGCCCTTGGGTTATATAGGCATAAAGGTATAAATGCTTTCTACATGGTATCTATTTGTAAATATTATGAAATATATTCTTTATCATCATTAATTAATATAGGATATGCTCAATTCTTCATAGGCGTAAATGCACTTTTAGTCCCTACATTTTGCATTTTTTTCATTTTGGTCCCTACATTTTCATTTCACCACTTTTAGTCCCTAAATCAATTAACACGTTTCATTTTGGTTCTTACCGTTACTCACTTATCTGTTGGCACATTAAATGCTGACATGGCCAATAAAATAGTATTAAAAAATGTCACGCCAGCATAAAATAATGATTAAAAAAGACAAATAAGCATCCACATCAACTTTTGATTTTGAAAATTAATTTATCTATTTTAACAAAATAAAAAATGACAAAAAAAAAAAATTAGAACCTAAAATACATGAATTTAGATCTGCCATCCTTTTCATCAAAAAGACAGAAGAGCACAAACCCAAAAAAAATCATACAAACCTAGAAAATCAAACATAAGAACACAAGAAAATCAAACCCAGAAAAATCATAAATGAATATTGTAAAAACAAAATCAATCCATTTATGTATATATATATAAACCAAATTATCCAAAACAAAATCAATCCACATATACCAACACAAACCCAGCTAAACCATAGCAACGCAAAGCAAAATTAAAATTAAAATAAGAACACAAACCCAGATTAAACATAAGAACATAAACTCAGATTTTCTAGGATTTTCTTACTCTTTCTTGTCAACCAAATACAAACACAAACTGATCTCCAACAAGAACACCAAAACATCTCAAACCTAGCAATCAACGATCAACAAACCCACCCCACGACCCACTCCAACAACAAACCCACCCTTCGACCCACCACCGGACCCAACCGACCATTGCTTCACAACTATCGACCACCACCATCGATTTTTGTTTCACAACTACCACCACACCGATCTCAGCCTCTCTCTAAACCCAGATCAAAATTATGGAAGGTTGTGAAGAAGGGAGGAAACAAGGAGGGGCGAGCAGAAAGGGGAATCGAGGAGGGAGAGACACCGGTCTGAGACAGAGAGACCCATCAAGAGAGAAAGACATTGATCTGAGCCAGAGAGAGAGAGAGAGAGAGCAAAGCACCGTTTTGAGCAAGGAGCTTGAGGCATTTGGGTTTGAGTTTGGTTTTGAGCAAAATCAAGAGATAAAGAGAATGGGTCAGTCAGAGAAAAAAAAAAAAAAAAAAAACACCACAACCAGTTATGGTGGTGGTGGTGGTGATGAGCAAGGAGGTAGAGCTCGAAGCTTTTGGCCATGAACATGTTTTGGAAGAGAGAGATCTCCGTTTTTTTGGAAAAGAGAGAGGAAGTTTTGAGTTTTGGAAGAGAGAGGAAGCTTGGAGAATGTTTTAGAAGGGTTGGGAGAACCGATTTTTGATAAGGAAGTTTTGGGTTGAAGTTTTTTCTGAGTTTGTGTTCATGTAATTGAATATTTTGGTTTTGTGTTCTTTCTTGTTCATGTTTAAGATGAGACCAGATCTGAATTCATGTGTATTTTAGATTCTAATTTTGTTTTTTTTTTTTCATTTTTTATTTTGTTAAAATAGAAAAATTAATTTTCAAAATCAAAAGTTGATGTGGATGCTTATGTGTCTTTTTTAATTATTATTTTATGCTGATGTGGCATTTTTTAATATTATTTTATTGGTCATGTCAGCATTTAATGTGCCAACAGTGTACTCTGTTTGCCACATCAGCTATTTCTGTTAAGTGAGTAACGGTAAGGACCAAAATGGAACGCGTTAATTGATTTAGGGACTAAAAGTGGTGAAATGAAAATGTAGGGACCAAAATAGAAAAGATGCAAAATGTAGGGACTAAAAGTGCATTTACGCATTCTTCATATTATCATGCTTCCCGTATTTTATAATCTTTTAATTTTTTTTTTTTGGGAAGCAAGCTCAACCAACTATTCTACAACTAATAAACATTTGTATGTACATTAATTATTGATATTTACAAATATATCGCTAAGATCACTAGCTAAATTAACTAGTACACATAATTATTAATATTACATTTTGCAAATGCTCACAAATATGTTCTTTCTTGAGCATATGCAGAGGACAAGTAATCTTAATTTCTTTTTAGATAAGGCCTTCTCAATATTTCACATAGATATTGCTAAGATCACATTCTAAAATTAGATAGCACTCATAATTATGAATCTATGATTAAATTTTAGAAATGCTCACAAACTTATTCTTTCTTAAGCATACGTAGAAAACACGTAAACTTAATTTTTCAAATAAAGCCCAACATAAGGTTTATCTCACGGATCCATTCTTTCAAGGACTTTCCTTAAAAACTCTAATAATTATTTGTTTGTTTTTATCATATTTATATTTTTGGAGGGGGAGCCAAGGTGTTGACATGGTAAATGACATATGGCAAAAATGCCAGAGGTACAAGTGAAAACTATTTTGGTCCAATGGGTTGCTTAGCCCATCAATGCACTAGCTGGACTAGATTTAAATGGGCCAAAACAACCCTTATTTGATTCTCTATGCTTCTTGTAAGTGAATTGGAAGCCCAATAAGAGTTTCGTGGAACACAAAATGGCCCTTGGATAAATCCTATAATCACAAGTCTATGATGTATTAGTATGTTACCACTGTAAGCTTTTATCTTTTGATTGCCAGCTCCTCATTCAAGGATTTCTTTTTTACATCTATCAGAGGCAGAGCACTTACTTTTGCGTCTTGTTGAAGGTTAATAATTGGATACATTATTTCTAAAGATGAAGGCTTCAGCATCCATGCATCGCCACTTGTAAGGTAAAAAGTACATATTATGCATTACTCTTCATTTTTGTTTGATTCCGATTCGCGTAACAAATTAAAAGCATTAACATTCCAAAACCTCATTCCTCTTTGTTGCTTTGATTCGCGTAACCTTTTCACAGTATCTGATGTACCTTTCTGTCATCTTCCTTTAGACCCCACCAAAATTTATTGTTCATCAAATATAGTATTAGTAGCTAACAACTTGAAGCAACACATACGATGGCTTGGGAGTTGGGATAGTATGTCCTATTGCTTTAATGAGAATCTCTTTACTAACTGTAGATAATAACTTGTCTTTTTACCTTAGTAATTTTTTCCAAACTCTTTCTTTGATCTTCATAAATATTTTCTTCTTTGATCTTCCCATTATGAAAGGTCTTAAATATTTTTCACGTTGTTTCACTTCTTGGACCCGTAGGTTGCTTCTGATTTATTCCTTTTATATCACTTCTTGTGTTTTTAATTGAAAAACAAGTTAGACTTCTCTCCTCTCTCAAAAAAAAAAAAAGAAAAAGAAAAAAAGTTAGACTTCTCTCTATATATCTTTTGTCATATGTTTCTTTAGATTCTTCTAATTATCCAACATTCTTTCACAGCTGCCCTACAAAAAAGTAAATTGCTATTTGCAAATATAGAGTAATTCATGATATAATGTGATTCTATGAGTTTTCCTCTTTATCTCCGCATTTAAGGAAATCATATAGTTATATGGAATACATTTTAGATACACAAAAATCACATATGAAATCAAAAAGCTAGAAACATAATTTTTTTCACAATATCTAAGGTGGTGGATTGTGATTGCTGCAATACCAGCTTCACATGAAATCACCACTTACATCATTTTTATTGTATACCAATCATAGCTTGTCAACTCAATCATGAAAAAATTGTAGTGTATATATACACACACACTTGTATACGCACTTGTTGATATAAGACTTGCCTCTAAGTAATCTCAATCAAGCTATATACACCTAAGCTTCCCACTTAAGAAAAATAAAGCTCTAGTAAATTAAACATCATATGCACAATGACACAAAGAAAGTTGGTGCTTGCTTCTAATACGAGTTTACCAATCTGGAATGCAGTCCAATTTGGTCCATTTTGGTCCAATTCAGTCTAGCTCTATTCACTTCAGTCCAATTAAGTCCACTTTGGTCCAGTTTCAATCACTTTGGTCAAATTCGGTCTATTTCAGTCCCCTTTAGTCCTATTTGAACCACTTGGTCCATTTCGGTTCACCTTGGTCAATTTCCATCTATTTCAGTCCATTTCGGTTCCTTTTGTCCATATCAGTCTACTTCGGTTTATTTAGTCCATTTTAGGTCCAAGTCCATTCAGTCCAATTCTAAATATTATCATTTTCCCCATATTTTGTAATCTTTTTTGTTTCTTTGGTAAGCAAACCCAACCAACTATACAAGTGACATATGACAAAAATGCAATTGATGAAAGCCGAAACTATTTTGGTCCAATAGATTGCTTGGCCCATCAATGCACTAGCTAGGCTAGATACAAATGGCCCAAAACTAACCAAATATTCGTTCTTCTATTCTTCTTGTAAGAGGGTTTGAAGCCCAATACAAGTTCCATGAAATTCTTCCCATATTTGTAATCTTTATATTTGATTGTCGATTCCTTATTCTAGCATTTCTTCTTCACATCTATTGACTATCAAAGCACTTTTGTATCTTATGGAAGGTTTTTAATTTAAGATATTACCTTGAAAGATGAAGGCTTCAACATCCATCTTATGGAAGGTGTTGACAGATCGTTTAATATTCCATGGAATATTTTGTTACCATCGTAAGCTTTTATACTTTAATTGACAACTAATTTTAACATTTCTCCTCCACCTTTATCGAGGACTTTTTTGCATGTTATGGAAGATTTTTAATTGGAGATATTACCTTGAAAGATGAAGGATTCAACATCCCTCTAGCACCCCAAAATTTTCACGTTTACACCCGTAGCCTCAAGGAATGTACAAGATGGAAAATACTTGGTTTCTATACGTCTACATTGTACAAAATGTGTATTGTGTATTAGTTTTATTCTTGGCTAATTAACAAAATAAAAGCTTTGATACCTCATTCCTCTTTGATACTTTGACTCATGTAACCTTTCCCATTTCTTCATGTGTATCTTTCTCTTGTTTCTTTTGGCCCCTTTAAATTTCATTTATCATTAAATTTATCTCATCATATAAGGTTGCCAATAACTTAAAGCAACACATGGCAAAGGTTGGAATAGCTTGTGTTACTTCTTTGATGAAGATTTCTTCTAGTTATTGATAATAACTTTGTTTTTTTTTACCCTTGTAATTTACTTTCCATATGCTTTCTTGATCTCCAGAATTATTTTCTTTATCTTTTCATTATAGAGGGAATATCCGTCACTTTTAATATTGTTAATTTCACTTCCTGGACCCCAAGTTACTTTCTATTTAGCTCCTTCATCTAATCATCTCAAATGCTTTTTCGTATTTTTTCAAGATTTCTTGAATTATCCAACATTTTTCTACCGTTTCCCACCAAAAGAGTAAATTGTTATCTACAAAAAAGAAATGTGTAATTTGTATAATATCATTGCCAAAATATGATTAAAGTAACATCACTTTCACAGAGTCCACTTAGAGTTTGCCCTTCCACCAGGCCAATTAGGCCATTGCCTAAGGCCCCCAAGTAAAAGAGGCCCAAAATTTTGAAAAAGAAGGGTAGTAGAAAAAAAAAATTTAGGGTATGTTTGGTAACTATTTTTTCTCCTTATTTTTTGTTTTCAAAAACAATTTTCTATTTTTGAAACTAAAAAACTTGTTTGGCAATTCAAAATGGATAGAAAACAAAAACTGTTCTCAAAACTCAAGTTGTGAAGGAAACTGAAAACATACAAAAAGCTGTTTTCAGTTTCTAGTTTTCAAAAGTAAAAAAAAACACGTATTTGATTTAATGAATCTATCTCATTTAATGAGTTAGCATTAGAATTCAAATCCTAATAACAACATATTTTAGTATTTTTTACTGTTTTCGTAAAAAAATTGTTTTTTTAATTTCAACTAACCAAACATGTTTTTAATTTCAAAATTACAAGAAATTGTTTTTTCTTTATATTCCCAAAAACAAATTTTTAAAAATAGAAAACAAAAACTATTACCAAACATAACCTTAGTTTTAGATGAAACTCCAAAAAATCTGATACATCCTTGTGACCAAAGAACAAAAAATCTAGAACATTCTTGTAAACATTGGTACCCCAAAAAAATTTTTGGTCTAAACAAAATCAATTATCTCAAAAATATCATCCTTAACCTCTAGACAAATCAAAAATCATCTGGATAAAACGCAAATCCAGTCTAAAAAATTACCCACAAATCAAAAATCTTAAATCTTTAAAATTTACTCATACCTTTTTTCTCTCTCACTCTTGCTCTCCGCCTCTCTCTCTCAGCTCGTGCTCTCCACCTCTCTCTCTCAACTAAATGATGATAGTTTGCAAAAATACTATCTTAAACTTGAATCTTTTCTCAAACATGATGTTTACTATGATATGATGGTTCAAATTTATTTTCAGAGTTAAAAGTTTTAAAAGAAATTTTACAAATAAAAGAATATACTCCAATTGACATACTAAATTATAAAAAATAAATGTTAGATTCATTTCCAAATACATGCATTGCTTATAGAATTTCACTAACAATACATGTTACAGTTACTTCTATAGAAATAAGTTTTTCAAAATTAAAATTAATAAAATCATATTTAAAATCAACAATGTCTCAAGAAAGATTAAATGAATTAGTTATACTATTGATTGAAAATGAAATGTTAGAAGAACTTGAATACAAAAATTTAATTAGTTAATTTGCATCTCAAAAGGCAAGAAAAAATAAATTTTAAAAGAAATATATTATAATATAAAAATATTAAATAAATATTAATTTAATTAATACATAAATATAAAAAAGACCCCATTTTAGTTCTTGCCTAAGGCCCCAAAATGTCTAAAGCTAGCCCTGAGTCCACTACTGACACAATGACACCATTTATTGTTACCAGTAGCATAGTCTTCTATGGCCTTGGCAGCAAAAAATTCCTCCACACCAGTTACAACAAATTCTCCATAAATAACCATTCAAGTCGAATGTAAAATACTGGAAAATTTGTAAGCAAAATGTCATAGTGAAATTTAACTAATGAAATATTGATTTTGTAGAGATTTGAGAAATAAATTTTAACACAAAAAATATTTTGCTTTGTTTTGTGTTATATATAACACATTGGGAGTAGTGAGAAATCAAGCAAAATAAGCCATATTTGTTTTAATATTAACTAGGATTTGATTTTTCCCAAAGGTATTTCAGGAAACCTACTTTACTTTGATGCGATATACAACTACTGATTCTACAGAGCTACTAATGTCATGTTATTAGCTGAGCATTTCGAACAAAGCCCTCTTGAGTCCTGACCTCTAACCCCAAGAAGATGAGAGGATTAATGGAATTGATCTAGCCACTGTAATAGATGCACATAGTCTATGCCCCCATTGGAACGAAGAAATTAATAAGCCACTTAGAAAGCAAAGAGTTTGCCAATTCTCCATGCAAAAAAAATCAGCGTACCTCATGCTAAATTTGATTATGAATTGACATGAGAGCTTAGATAGACAGTAATATTTTATTGCCAAAGTGTGCCTTTTTATGATGAGCAATTTGATTAAAACATGTACGTTGTCGACTGTGAAAGATGAAAATCATACACGATTATTGCACATCCATTGGACCTTAGCAACTATTTAAAATTATGCCACAGTTATTACTAGTTATAGGACTTAATGGCTATACCTTGCAACATCATTGGCGATAAAAACCACAGACGCGATTGTTAGAGTGACCCTCATTAGTCACTACCGAGAAAGTATTATGTTTGGCTTGAAATAAGTTAATGAATTTAAATTTTAGACTAACTTCGTCGTTTTCATTTAGAAAACTTTTCTTCATTTTAGACCAACTTCAATTGGATGTCAAATTCACACTAAAGCAAATGCATGAGGGCAGGGCCGGCCCAAGGCCTAGGCAAGTTAGGCCTAGGCCTAAGGCCCCACCCAAAAACAAAATTTTCCTTGGAAAAAAAGGCCCAAATTTTTATAAAATTGTATATATTTTCTAAAGGTTGTACGTTTTTTTTATTAGTGATGTTAAGAATACTACAGATTTTACTTTTGGCTTACAAATTGTCATGTTATTAATCACAAAAAAGTGATATAAACATTCATTAGTTAAATTAATGAAGTTCATCAATGAGAGACAATGTCACATTATATTTTGAACATTTTATAGTGCTTTTAATTAGTGCATTTTTCTTTTTCATTTTTATTAAAACTCTAAAAGTACGAGACCAATAGAACCTTAACTCAATTGAAACCCTAAAATATTTTTAAAAGATGTTGCAAATGTGTTAAATCATCAATTATAGATTAATCTCCCCTAATAGTTTGAAACTTTGATTTTTGTAAACTAATATCCTACAAAGCCACACACCAAATAATATCTATCTCTCTCTCTCTTAAAATCAAAATTAAAAATTAAAAATTAGAATACAACTTTATTTAACTATGCATCATCTTATATCCAAAATAAAGTATCTTTTTCAATCGCTATATATTTTTATTTCTTTTTATTAATATTTATAATTCAACTATGATATTCAATTCTCTAAGTGAAATTAACATTAGTCTAGTTGGTATTATTTATGTATTTAATGCATCAAATTAACCCTAATTTGATTAGTATTACATAATTTTGTTTAATTAATATTTACATATTAAAGGCCCCGCATAAATTTTTCGCCTTAGGCCCCAAATTATGTTGGGCCGCCCATGCATGAGGGATTAAAAATTTTCACTAAAATGGCGTGAGATTGGTTCAATAGCTAAACTAATGCAATTCATTGACTATAAATATATATATATATATATATATAAATATATATATATATATATATATCCACGTGAGTATTCCTTTTAAATTTGTCATTCAATTCCCAGGTACATGCAAATTGCATGGTTGCATAAATTGATAATTTAATTTGTCCGCTCTTCATAAATAAAGAACCAAAAGAAAAAACACAGAGAAGTTGAGAATTTTTTTGCATTTTTTCACACGTTGGTAAAATGTGTGTTTTTCCCTCTCTTTTTTATATATAAATATATATATTTATATATATATATATATTATAAAAGTCAAAACTCAAAGAAAATCTAATTAGATTTCAATTGGATTCTCAATATGTTAACAATGCTAATGTGCAATTGTGATTATTATTAATTTTTCTCGTGCATATACATAAGGTCACAAGCTAGTAATAATTTATTGTTGAAACTTTTCTTGGACTGGTTTCCTTCTCCAAGTTGTCCGAACATGAAATGCATACTGGTTCCTCTAGCCTTCAAAAAATAACCAATTATATAGCTATAAACAATTCGTCAAATATGGAACGAGAAAGAAACAAATATGTATGATTAAGAATAAATAAATCAATCAGTAATATATTTACAAGAACAAAGAGTTTGGAATATTAAGTCTAAAACATAATCACTTACCCGTTGTTGGCATGAGAACCATATTATAGGATACACTCATGATATTCTATCATAAACAATGATCTTTTCTTTGGACCATTAGAATCATTAACACAAAAAATACTTGCGTCCAAAAATCTCTCTTATAATTGGATAACTCATAAAAAATATGAACATTTTCAAAAAAGAGGGGTACTCCACCACTATTTCTTTTGAACTCACAAAATTGTTATTCTTATATTGAAAACTGACTTGAAACCCTTGGCCTTGGGTTTATATAGGCATAATAAATATATAAATGCTTTCTACAGAGTATTTATTTGTAAATATTAAGAAATATCTTCTTCATCATCATTAATTAATACGGGATATGTTCAATTCTACCTATTAGCATTCTACCCATATTTTGTAACTATTAAAATGTCTACTGCCCATGCTACAACGTACAACTAGATAGTTT
>JARYZH020001771.1:0-22606 GCA_030021035.2 Notholithocarpus densiflorus | reverse complement strand
AAAAAAAAAAAAAAAAAAAAAAAAAAAAAAAAAAAAGGGAGAGAGAGAGAGATGGATAACCTTTTTATGTGGGAATTGGGAAAGCTATGCATAGAATGTGAGAGAATTGCAAATTTATAGTAAAATGATGAGAATAATAAGAACAAAAATAAAGAAAGATAAAATGTTAGAGGAAAAATGATATTAATGTAGATAGTAGTGAGGAGATGAATAGGTCAAAGGGAGGAGAAATATTAGAAAAAGTGTAACAATAATTTGGGAATTAATAAGAAGTAAAAGAGTTAAAAATAAGAGAGAGAAATAGGTGGATGATGTGGCTCAACAGGAGCGTAGCAATAATAAATACTACGCTTCAGTTTTTAGATATATACCAGTCGCAGACCCACGCGATGCGTGGGAATATATAATTATTTTTAATATGATATAATCCATAATTTATTCTCTCAAAAATTTATTGAACATAATTTGTTCTCCTAAAAAAATGAACTATTTTTTAAAAAGTTTTTATCCAAATCTCTATTTCTACAAATATATCATTTTATTATTATTAAATTTTTTTTTTTTTTAGATTCAATATTTATAACCCAATAATAATGGAGGGACATGCCAATACAATGTTAGATTTCCGCTTTTTCTTCACGTGATAAGATTGTATCATATTTTAATTCTTTTGAATTTTTAGGTGCACCCTTTATACCAGCTACATGCATCGTTAATTCCTAAAAGTGATATCTAGTTAGTTACCAATAGAAAAGGATAAAACCAAAAAAAATAAATAAATAAATAAAGTAAGGTTTAATAGGTTAGAATCATTTTTTACAAAAACTTATTTACAATAAGGTAAATAAATAAAATATGTTTTAAACAAACCTTACATCAGCAAAATGATCAAATTTAATAGACCCTCACTTATACCAATTTCCATCAAAGACCAAATTGTCAAACAGTAATGTGCCATTGATTCCACTCATGTCCACCACCCATGTCCACTACACATTCATCAATGTGTCCATATACAAATCATCCACTTGTCATTACATTCATTTTATCAATGTTCTGAATTTCCATAGAAAATCAAAATAGTGAGTATACAAATTATAACTAAGTGAGTCACTTGTATTGTCATGACATCGGTTATGGCATCGGTGTGATAATCCGGAATGAACAGGGATTAGTTATGGCTGCTCTTTCATAACAAATTCCATCACCTGCTTCGGTGGAGATGGTGGAAGTGTTAGCGGCTCGTCAGGCTTTGGTGTTTGCTAAGGAACTCGGGTTTGACAAGGTGGTTATGGAGGGTGACTCTAAAATGGTTATTAAGGCTATTCTTGGTGACTATATGGACTGTTCTCACATGGGTCATGTACTGCAAGATATTAAGTTTTTGTTTTCTAGCTTTTCCTTTATTTCAGTTAAGCACATTCATAGGGAAGGGAACTGTGTTGCCCACAAACTTGCTAGAAGGGCTGTCAGAAATCCTTTTCTTGTCTGGATGGAGTCTGTTCCTCCAGATGTTCTTGATGTTTATCAACTCGATCTTTTAAGGATGCAATAATATAATCATTACCCCGAGGGGGATGCTTCTCAAAAAAAAAAAAAAAAAGTATTGTCATGACATTGTGGTCAAAGTTGGTGGCAAACTTGTTGAACTCAGCCAATTGTTTTTGCTTTGGAGAAGATGGCTATTAGCATTCTAGGTCATGAACTTTAAATGGCTATGGGAAATTATCAGATTGTATTAGCTGCTATGCCCTATCAATGCTTAGAGGGCAAAAAATGCCACATCAGCTTTTAAAAATATTTTTTTTATATACCAATTTTTTTTTCCTTTCTTTATTTTTCCTTTCTATTTTCTTACATTTTCTTTAATCAAACAGAATTTCATTTTTCTTTCTCCCAATGTTCTTCCCAAACCTAGAATATGTAGTTACTTGAGGGGTTTTAGGAAGATACATATAAACTTAACAATTAAGACATATGTAGAATGAGATCACCAACACTCATTATTTTATCTCTAAAAGCATCCTTCAACTCGTTAGCAAGTAAATATCTAAGTACAAGCACTATATGTGCACAAAATTGAATCATTTGAGAATCTCCATGAGGCCTTGACAGAAACCACAATACCAATCGACCAACTAAATTGTTCTAAACAGGCAGATTGCTCTACTAATATTTCCAAGCACAATACCCATAACAAAATAGGACCCAGATTCAAACACCAAAATCACTACACCTACAAAGAAATATACAGCAAGAGAACCCAAAAATTGAAACCCATTTCTAGTCCATGTACCCATTTTGCAAATATTGCCCAAAACAAAACCCATTTCGCATATTGGTGGAGGTAGTAGATAGTCATTTGTTTACCACAAACCCAGCAAAGTTCATTCAAATCAAAGTTGAGATCCTCGAATCATTGATAAAAAGATTTTTTTACTTGTTTCTCTAACTCAATTCTTAGAGAAAAACAAAAGCCAAAACGAAAACATCACATTGAAGTTAATTATCAATTAGAAAAACATAATAGCAAACATATTGAGAGTAACATTCCTGCAGTCTCGAGAAGGGCAACTACAAAGCAATTTATAACAAACATGATCAAATGCCAAACTAAAATCAATTTTGAAAAAGCTAAAAATATTTTTGAGACCATGAAAACTCAAACTCGTTCATCATAAAATCCCAAAATTGAATTATATTATGAGATGGAAATAAACAAATAAAAATAAGAATAATAAAAATAACAAAACTCAGTTTGAGTTCATACCCTTTCGACATGAGCTACTAATGTTCGCCTCTCGTGTGCTTCAATTTCGTTCACAAGCTCTAGGGTCACTCTCTTCTCTTGCACTCATTTGATTGGGTTTTGGCAATGGACTTGAGTCACGACCAAAAGAATGGGAAAAAAAACTCAAGAAACTATCCCATTGTAGGCCATACTGATCAATTTATGGAGAGAAAACAATTGAAAATTTATAAAGAAAAAAAAAAAGAGGTGAGAAGTTGAGGAGGTTGCAATCTACCAATGACTATCAGAATTCCATATAATAATGGAAAACAATTGAAAATTTATAAAGAAAAAAAAAAGGTGATGAGGTTGCAATCTACCTATGACTATCAAAATTCTATATAATAACGGCATCGTCTAGGCTAATGGAGAGACACATAGTAAAGTTGGAAATAGAGTAACATCTGCATTTAAAGAGATGCTCAATAAATGTCAATTGGTAAATAAAAAAAATTACAAATTAAAAAAGAAAATAAACGATGATGTGGCGCTAATGTGGCTTACCTGGAGCGTAGTAACAATAAATGTTACGCTTCAACTTTTAGATACATATAGATATAGATTAGTCGCAACCTCGTGTGATGCGCGGGAATATCTAATTATTTTATAATGAAAAATAATATATAATTTATTTTCTAAAATATTCATAAAATCATATATGGGAGGAACGAATCTTTCCCCAATCAGGTATTGTCCGCTTTGGGATGGGCAGGGTCGACCCTTGCTCCCACCCGCATGGATTTGCTCAATCTCACAACGGGGAGAGACGCCTCCCACCCTTGCCTTATAAGCACTTGGCCTAAGGAAGAGTGTACCATAGGCCAAGTGCTTATAAGGCAAGGGTGGAAGGCGTCTCTCCCCATTGTGAGATTGAGCAAATCCGTGCGGGTGGGAGAAAGGGTCGACCGTGCCCATCCCAAAGCGAACAATACCTGATTGGGGAAAGATTCGTTCCTCCCACATCATATATTAGGATTAGTAATTTGTACTAAAGCGTTTTTCTCATAAGAGAATTTAATTTAGATGTATTAAATTATTAATTAAGAAATGTTTTTTTAATAACCCTTTACCAAACCAATAAAGGGCAAGGAATTTTTATTTTCTAAAATAAACAATGTCATATTGATTTTTTTTTTTAATAATGAATTTTGCATTCTCTATAAATAAAAAATTATATATATTTTTTACTTTCTTTTATTATTAAAATTTGCATCTACTCATATTATGAGCTAATGTGCTAGTGATAGAGTGCAAAGGGGGATTTAAGTTTTTCCAATAATGATAGTTAGAAATGAATGATAAAAATAGAATTTTCCCACCATTAAAAAAATTTCAACTTATCTTTAATCCCAAAGGACCCAAACCAATCTATCTCTTTTGAAGTATAGAAAGTAGAATCATGATCTCTCTTCTTGAATACAGTACTTATCTCAATACATTCTTAAATATATACCGAATGAAAACAAACCTATATGAAGATGCTTTGCAAGCAAACAAAATGTCATATCAATCGTCATTTAATAATAATTAATTGGACCGATTAGGAAAACAATTTGTTGTTGATAATCTATTGAGATTATTTTCACCGCAGAAACTGCAAAATTGTCCAACCAAAAATATTAAAAAAATAAACAATTATTAGCAAAATCTCCTAATTAAGTTTCTATATGCGTCCTAATATAAATATAATAATAATAGTACCATGTAATCACGTTCAGCAAGTTGGATAAAGATTCCCTTCCATGATTAATTTTGAATTTACTTCAATAAAACAAAAGCAATCCGTTCACATTGTGACCTCTATAAAGCCACTTTATCCACTTTTTTTTTTTTTTTTTTTTTTTTTTTTGAGAACGACTTTATCCACCTTCACCAAACAACTTTACCCAGCGTCTTCCGCAATGCAATGACCTGAAAAGCAAGTCCATATGATTTCTTCCTCATCTATTTCCACGTATTATTATGCTACATTAATACCTTCACTCGCTTTTACTTTTTGTACTTTCTTCCAAAGGATTAGCATTTCGTAAGAAGGGTTGCTTTGTGTTATTTTCTTGCCCTTTGTGTTTTTATTTTTTCTCGTATGTTATTATGACTAACAGCCAATCAACCAAAAAAAAAAATCTCTACTTTTCTCCGTTTGGAATTGTACTCTTGGCTTTTCTTTTTTCTTTTTTAAAGGAAAAAGGGTTACACTCTTTTATTTTCAATTTCTTTTTTTATATTTTAAATTGTATTTTTGTTGAGTTTTATTAAATTTTTAGATACATTTCTCGGTGTTTTTGATTGTATGGTAGAAAAAATTAGGTTTGAGAAAGTTTGTTTAAAACTAAAAGAGTTTTCAAATTTTATATACTTTTTAATAATACACAATATTATAAATAAATTTTATTAAAAATTTAGTATTTTCACTAACTTACCTTTTGAATTCTTGAGAAAAATTATATTGGTTTGATTTTGGTACGACAGAAATTAATATGCTATATTTGTGATTGTCCCTATAATAAATGAAAATATTATTATGAATTACATTACTATTTATTAATTTAGTCCAAATTGAAGAAAAAAAAATTAATGAGACCACTTTAAAAATATTATCACGCATAACACGCGAGATCCGCGACTAATATTAATAAGCACAAGTGCTTACTTTCAGTTTTCAAGATTGGCCTTGCTTGTTCATTAGAATCACCAAAAGAAAGAATGAGTATGTAGGATGTCACCAGGGAGTTGCATCAGATAAAAAATGCTTTTCTTGGTATTGGAATTCATGGAAACGACCAAGGTACCACAACATATTTCCCTACAATCATACTGAAGTTTAGGACGGAACCAGAATTCGAAGTTGGGGGGGGCAAAGTATAAACACAAAAAAGTTTATGAAAATCAAAACTAACATCTACTCAAGCTTTGTTGAATTCCATCTCATTTATTAACATTATAATCTCATATTTTCACAATTTGGATTGATACTGATTTAATTGGTGGTAATTTTTTGGAATTTTGTTTGAAAATTTTCATGAATTGGGACATCAACATTAGAGGCAATGCTGCATTATCAACTTCAAATTATTTGTAATTTTTCTCTTTAAAAAAATCAAATATTATAGATAATTTTCCCATCATCAACCATTCAAATAAAAGTTTCATTATTTCCATATTATATAGATTTATAGTTTCAAAATTTAGTCCAAAAAAAAACCAAACAAACATACCCCGCTACAACAACATTAATGTTAATAGATTATTTTCTAAAAATAGTTGATAATTCATAAAATAAACCAACAAACAAGCATTATCCATTAATAACATTTATTACTAACCACTGCACACATTTGATTCATAGTTCCCAGTTCCACAAGCTTTACTTTTTGATTGCCAATTTCTAGTTTTTTTATTCTTTTTATTTTTATATTTATTTTTTATCTCATTTGTCCTTATCTTACCATCTCTTTTTTCAAATTCAAGAGTCAAGACTCCATCACTATTACAAAGGATGACTTCTTAAAGACATAGTGCTATATTTTTTTCAAAAGAAGGGGGGGGGGGGGGGGCGGGGGCAATGGCCCCCCTCTGCCCCAACGTGGGTCCGTTAGCCAATAACAGATAACCCATGGAGTGACTAAAGACTGACCTAGTAGCATACAGGCCTTAAATTTCACACATTTCAATTCCCAAATAATTCTTTCAAACCACAATCACAACACTTTCTTAGGTACATAATGTGCTAGTACAGACGTTTAAACAATAATAGATTACACAGTGTGACTAAAAACTGACCTAGTAGGGTATACTAGCCTTAGATTCTCCGGTGCTTTTATTAACATAGAAAGATTATTTAAGTTACTTTGTCCACCCCCCCAAGTGTTTCCGAATAAAAAGTTGTTTTTATTTCTTCAATTAGGGAATTTTGTTACCATATGGCAAACATTACTGAGTACTACTTTTGCAGGATCATGAAAATTCATGAAGAAATCAGATTGTGAGTGACCAGCAAGTTTATGTCAAAATAGTTTCAATTTAGACATGAATTAAGGATATAATAAAGTGACAAATAGAGCGGAAATTTATTTATAAAAAAATTGCAGTGTCAAACACGGTGGAAAGTGATCATGGTCCAGTTCATCCAATGTGGAAAAGGCAACGTAGTGGAAAATTATTTGCACCTAATTATATAATATAGCAAAAGCAATCCGTTCACTTTGTGACCTCTACAAAGCCACTTTATCCACCTTCACCAAACAACTTTACCCAGCGTCTTCCGCTGTGCAATGACCTGAAAAGCAAGGAATTCCTCATCTATTTCCACTTATTATTATGCTACATTAATACGTTCACTCGGTTTTACTTTTTGTACTTTCTTCCAAAATTAGCATTTAGCAAGAACGGTTGCTTTGTGTTATTTTCTTGCCCTCTGTGTTTTTATTTTTTCTTTTATGTTATTATGACTAACAGCCAATCAGTCTGTGTATCTAAACTTCTCTGATTTCTAAACAGTTGTTGCCTAATTTGTAGAATTGGCTTTCTTTTGGAGAGAGAGAGGACTCGTAAGATCTTTGATGCGATTGTGCGTATGACATTATTATTATTACTAACTGCAGACCCACGTGATGCGTAGGAATATATAAATATTATGTAATGAGGTGTAATATATAAAAAGTAACAATTAATTCAAGTATTGTCTATTTTTTAAATAGATTTCTACAAGTTTTTTTTTTTTTTTTATCTTTACAAATATATCATTCTATTATTTTTTGTGTGTTTGATTAATATTTTTTAAGATGAACCATACTCTTTTAACTTTTGTTGTAGTGTGATATATTTGCCTAATATACAACTAAACTTTATAAATTTTAAATTTATTATTCAAAATTTTTGTCTCTTAAGGAATAAGGAGATTATCATAATAATCAAAACTCATCACAAAATTACAATGTTATTTTAACCAAAATTAAAATGAAACCAAAGGAATAAAAGATAGACTTTTTAATAATTTATTACTCAAATTCATAGTCATGTAGATTGTATTTTGATATAAACTCAAATACCTATTTCTAAAAAAAAACTAAGTATTAACCAAAACCAAATCCAAAGCTATTGAATGGAGAGAGAAGACTTGTAATGGGAAATTTAAAAAAAAAAAAAAAAAAAAACACAATACCAAAACACATATTTATAAAATAAAAAGAATAATAAAGTTATAAGAAAGAACAAAAATCCACCATAAGAAAGGAGAGAGAGACAGAGAGAGAGTACTCACAGTTTTTGTGTGGGAAAAATATAGATTCAATAAGAGAAATGATATCAAATTTATACAAAATAAAATAGGGAGAAGAAGAGTCAAAATATAAAAAAGAGAAAATGATGAAGGAAGTGTAAAGGTAAAGTAGAGACTAGTTGGGAGATAAAGAGACAAAATGAAAAGGGAAAGGTTCGAGAAACTGTAACAGTAAGTATGGACTAATAGGGAGAAGAAGAGTTTTTTTTTTTTTTTTTTTTTGAATAGGGAGAAGAAAATTTCAAACAGAGAAAAGAAGAGGTAGAAAATAAAAGGATGATGTGGCCATTGATGTGGCTCAACAGAAGTTTAGCAACAATAAATGTTACACTTCAACTTTTAGATATATATAGATATAGATTATAGAATACAACTTCTCAAACATAGATCACTAGCTTTGTTGTTCAAGCAATTGTCTCAAGTGGAAACTCTCTATTGAAAGCACACAACAAAATTTTAAAAAACTCATTTTTAAAATTTTTTTAATACTAAAAAAAACCATCCTTAATTGATAATAATTAAAATAAGAAAAAATGACAAATAATTACCAAATAGGCATACCACCCTAAACCAAATCAGCTCAATCATTTAACAAAACCATCAAATTCAGCTACACCAAATGGACATCACAAAAAAACCCAAAATTGAACCCAATGAATCAATCGAGAAAACAATAAGATTCAGCTAGTAAGGAAGCCATGATACAAGTACAGCTAGTAAAGTATTTATCCTGCATACTATTGCATAATTTGGTAGGAACTGCATATTAGACTATTATATTTGATAGGTGCAAATATATCATATACAAAATGAGAAGTCCAGCAAAAGCAAATTAAATAATAATAAAATTCTATTGAGAATCAGCCCATCAAAACAAAGACATAGTTCTAAATCCACTAGAAGCATTTGTCTACAGTTAATGAATTTAGAATAACATCAACTTGGGTTGGATATATACATGGATGTATAATCCCTCCACATTTCAATTGCTATTGAGTTTCTTAAAATCTCTCCTTAGGGAACATCATCATTATTTCTCTCACTTTGGGCACCAAACTATTCATGGGGTTCAAGATTGTTTAAAATTTCTTCGTCCACCTCATGAAGAAGTCCATCATCTGGATCTGCACCAATCAAGTAATTGTGCAAAATGCAACATGCCAATTTATTATTATTTTTTGGTTTCAACTCCGTCAAACGGCTCATTTGAGCTTGCTATTATAGGAAACCTTTTCTTCAAGACTCCAAATGCTCTTTCAATCGCATTGCGTAAAAATGCATGTCGAAAGTTGAATAACTCTTTAGGAGTTTGTGGTGGATTTCTTGAAAGACACGTCTCCTTCTATTCTCGTCCACATTCCCAAATTTGCAATACACGTCTCCTTTTATTCTCGTCTATTCATCTAATAAAATTACCCCATAACAGCAAAGCTATTACAATCCATGTTTAAGAGGGGAAAAAAAAAAAACATAACCACATAATCAAACTCACACAGTATACAAAAAGCACAGCCCATTGTAAACTTATGGAATATATATATATATATATATATATATATATATAAAGCACACTTAAACTGAATTATTTCATGTTCAATTTAATTTTTAAATTGGCACATTGGCAATGTTATTTGGAAAGAATTATGTCCCAAGTCCACTCTGCTAAAATCATCAAAGTTTGAGATAAGTATTACTCAAAGAGTGTAGAATTATCTGTTACGGTTAAATATATAATTTACCAAGCACATTTTAAATAATATAATAGTTTTCTAAAATTTTTGTAATAATTTATACATAACGGTTAAAGAACTTTTTCTCTTTATTATAATCATTATTTAGAGCAAGTTTAGATGAACTTATTTTTATTGACTTATTTTCTTTAAACAAAAAATTATATTTTAAAAAGTAGTAATGGTTTAGCTTTCACAAAACTTTGCATAAACAAGACAAAAAAAATTAAATCAAAAAATTAAATCATCAAAAGATACATTGATATTATTTCTACATTCATAAAAAAAAAAAAATAAAAAAAAAAAATATTTCTACCCAGTTGGATAGAAAAATTTGTAAATGGTACTAACACTTACCGTAGTTTCACTAAAAGACACTAAAAAGTAAAAACCTTAAAGTTTGAAGTTGTTTTCTTTTTTTGTCCCCCAAGTTTAAGATTTTTCATTTTAGTCTACTAAGCCTTTCAACTATTTCCATGAGCCATTAAAAGAGAATTGAAAAAAAAAAAAAACAGACATAGCAAAGGGCTGAATTATTTTTAAAAAGTTATTCTACAATTTCAATACATATTTTGAAGTGATGGAAGTAGTATAATAAGAGACAATCAGTGTCTAAGTGTGAAGATTAGAGACAACGCCTTTTTGATCCATGAATTTATTGCGATCCATGAATCTCTCTCCCCCAACTACCAATAAGGTGAGTATACGAATAATAAGCATAAAAAAATCAATAAGTACTTAAAAATTGGGAATGCAACTTATAATTGTCATTCAGGCATGGTATTAAGTATCAAAGTACCTTTCATGTCAGTACAAAAAAAATGGTTTCCTTGCTCCTGTAAACACCTAAAGGTATGCCAAAAAAAAAAAAAAAAAACCCCATTTCATTAAATCACTTGATGTATTCATGTTAAAAATCATTCTATGGCCTGCAATTTGCCTAATCAACAGGTTCATATGGAGGTCTCCTTTTTTTATTGTTCCACAACGAATTGGAGACTAGAGAAATTTACGTCGAAATTGAAATTGGGCATTTTAATTTTTTTTTTTTGAAATTAAATTTATCCATCATAACCAAATTTGTTTCTCCTACCACAGAATTTCATATTCTCAATCTAACAACATATAGAAACAATAAAATAAAAATAAAAATAAAAATAAATCTTATATGGACCTAATCAAACTATCAAAGGTGAGGTGATATACCAAATCTAAAATGGAATTGGTTTGCACAACCATAGGACAAAGTGTAATACCTGAGATGGGAGGAGGAAGGAATGGCGAGGCTATGCTAGAGGAGGAGGGAGGCCACTGTGGTAGTGGTTGTTGCTTGGAGAAGAACGCACGGCATGAGGTAGGAGGCAACTGTCTCCCGCGGAGGGTTGCGACGTCGCGACGGCTGGGCTTAAGTCTGTTCAATCCCCCTCTCTCGTGGGTTTGTGAACCTTTCAGATTGCAAATTGCAAATTGAGTTTCAATTTGGAACCGAGTTAGGATTAGGATTTGAATTTGTAATGGTCTTCATTGTTTTGTATGTGTAAATTCAATTTTGTAATTTTTTAATAAAAAGAAATAACACATCATTAAAAAATGTCAGATCATTATTTTGTTAACCATGTAAGTAACACTACTAATGAAAGTTAAAAAAATGACTTATATCGCTCATTTTGAAAACTTGAGAGACCAATTGCGCTTACTTGAAACTTAAAAGACCAATTGCGCTCATAGGGTAAACTTGAGGGACTAACATTGTAGTTTCGCAAAAAAAAAAAAAAGTTTTGTTTGCACTTTGTTGATGGCCATTTTGGGAGCCCAAGCGGCAGGAATAATGGATCACAAGCCTATGAGATAAACAAATGGGCCTTGAGGAGGTAAATGGGCTTAAAGGAGCCCGGAAATAGAGAAAAAGCAAACCATGGGCAATATATGATGTGAAAAAGTGAGAATGGGCCACGGCAGGCCCAAAGTAATGAAAGCAAAGAAAGTAAAGGGTTGATGGCAAGCCTATGAACCCCAAGAATAAGGAATAATGTAATTGGGCCGGGGAAGCCCAAAGAATTCATTAAAAGCCCATGGTGATGCAAAGTTAAGAAAAGGGCCGAGGAAGCCCAAGGGGAACAAACGGGCTCGGGACGCCCAAGGGAAAACAAATGGGACATAGGAGCCCGCCAGTGATGTAATAAAAGAACCAATGGCCATACTGGGCCATTGAGAGGAGAATAAACAGCAGGCCCAAAGAGGCCCAGCAGGATTGAGGCAAACAACTTCGTAGTAGGAATGATAGAATGGTATGGCAGGAGATGGTAGCAGGAAAAAAGGGTGGGCTGAAAAAAGGCAAAGCCCACCGTCAAGCAAGGCCCAGCCCCCAAGCGGAGCAAGCCATAAAGGAAAGGGGAACTAGAAAATAGTCAAAAACGGATGGCAGACTGTGCAGGCCAACCATGGCAAACGCATGAGCAGCAGGCAAATTTTGGACATACACGGAAGAGAGGCACGCACAAGGCCTAGACCTCACCAGCATGTACCCAGCTAATACAGGACACAGTGAGGTCATGGGTCAGAGGTAAGAGGGCATGGTTTGGTGGTGGGGAGAGGGGAAAACCTATTTTGAGGTTCCTACTAGGGCTTTTTTGGGGGAAGTGTCCTGTTAGGATGACATACCACCCAAAGGGGCAAAACTGAGTTGGAACCATTAGGTGCATGCCATAAGGGGTAGGGAGAGAGAAGGCACCCACACTGTAACAGGAAAGGGTGCCACGGTAGATAAACAAACAAAATAGCTTTCTTTTGTCTGGCGATGGGGAGGACGGACCAGTGGTGGTCGGCAGGTACACCCATACCAAACAAAGGTGGTTAAGGGCTAAAATAGTAAAATTCGATCACGACAGGCACTATAAAGAGGCCTTTGCTGTGTACAGGAGAACAACAACAAGCACCACAGTATAGGAATTGGAAAACCAGGAAATAGAAAACAAGTATTAAGAAAAAGAAGTAGAAAGAAAAAGATAAGAAAAGGGAATATTAGAAAAGAAAGAAAAAGATAGAAAGCTAGAACGGCAAGCATGCACCAATAGGTTGATTCCCTCTCTCCCTCTCAAAATCTTGCTCTCTGCTGGAAAAAAAAAGTGTTCTTGTGTACCAACTATTCAGGTTCGCTTCCCTCAAAGCGATTAATTTCTATTGCAGGATTTCCCTGAGAGATTATTCACTTTGAGAAGAGGCGTTCTTCCCTCTTTGGTTTTGGTCCTGCGAATCAAACTTGATCTGATTTATTTCCTCTCTCAATCAACTCATATACTACCCCCTGTTTTCCCTACTTTTCTTATAAAATAATTGTTGTTAATTATCTTTTTCTTAAGGGATTATCTGTTTACCTTAATAAAAATGTCAAAGTACTTTATTTTATCTTGTTATTATCATATCTGCCTGCCGCAATCCATCTGAAACAGTTCTGCCCGCCGTAAGCATGCTCCTGGCAAATAAGGCATAGTTTGCGCACAAGCCAGACCAAGTTGAGTTGCAGTTGAACCGGTCTCAACTCCCTTACTCAGAATACTTGGGCCCAATACCGTAGGAGGCAACCCAGCCCACCTTAACCACAAAAGGCCCACCACATTAAATTGGCAACTCCACTGGGGAGTTGAGAAGTAGATAGGGACAGAAGCCCTCGCAAACGAATGCCTCCAAAGTCCAGAACAACGCGAAATATGAGTGTTGTGCCCTCACAAGCAGAGTCCAGGCCGACGACGCCTCACCAACAGCAGCCTAACCAAGCGGAAGGTGACAACGGAGTGGGGGCTGGACCTCAGCCACAGCCGAGAATCCCTACTAACAATGCCAACATCTTCATTGAAGTTTTGCAGTCCCTGCAACACTCATAGCAATAAATGATGGAAGAAATCCGTCAACTGAAAGCAGACAAAACAAAGGAAAAAGGAAGCCAGCATGACCCAGAACATGCAGCAGACAAAGAAGAGACACCAGCAGGAGGTGTCCCACAGAATGCGGAACAACGTTTCATTACTATGGCCGAAGTAGCGGCTCTCCTGGAACAAGAGAGAGCCAGAGCACCTAAAGAGAGGTTCTACGCACGAAGGCCTCTTTACCCATTAAAGGTACTCAGCAAACCGTACCCCGAAAGGTATAAGCCAAGGGCCTTTGTATAGTACGATGGCAGGAAGGGAAATGCAGTTGAGCACGTGAACAAGTTCATTGATACTCTTGGCCCTTATGCCGCAGACGAAGACTTATGTCTTCGAGAATTTTCCAAGTCGCTATGCGACCGGGCATACACCTGGTACATCGGCCTAAAGCCAGGATCGATCCCGACTTGGGATGACATGGTGGATGTATTTTGCACTAAGTACTTCCACGGAGAAGAAACAGTAACGCTTGCAACCCTGCAGGCAACCAAGCAAAGGAATGGCGAAGATTTGATGGAATACATCAAAAGATTCAGGGACATAGTACTTGATTGCTATGATCATTGTGAAGAAAGAATATTGGTGGAAATGTGTATGACGAACATGATCAGGGAGTACAGGGCAGTCTTGGAAAACTTAGAAATCTACCAGTTTGCGTAGTTGTTGCAATAGGCCAGAAAGACTGCCCAGTCCGTAAAACCAAGTTCGGACAAAAGAAACGCTCCGCAGGCTATGGCAGTATCCACTGGCGAGCGGAGAAGGAAGACTGATGGGAGGGAATACGATACTCCCCCACCAATACCATGCACTCCAAAAGAATTAGATGTGCTACTAGACAAATGGATAACAGATGGAGTTTTCAAGCCTAATCAAGTTTTTAGAGAACCCACAGAAGAGGAGTGAAGGGACCCACGCTTCTGCCGTTTGCACAACTACGTGCAACATTCTACCGCAGAGTGTTGGGCGCTCTGCAGATTGGTGCACCACAGGATCAAGGAAGGAACTCTAGAACTATCCCAGCAAGAAGTTCAAAGAAACCCACTCCCAAACCACAAAGAGAATGATGTAGCAGCGGTAGTAATTTGCGCGGATCCAAGGAAAGACGAAGAAGAAAATCCAGCCCTGCCTGCCGCAGCAATTACCACTTTACAGCGAAGAACCAAATTCAAAAACTTGTTTGACCAGTTGGGGCTCACAGCAAAAAAAAAAAAATAGCCACGAAGGCTCTGGTGAGCATCGCCTCCGGGGCAGGAGTAGAATGCTTATCAGCGGAAATCCCAGATGACAGAGCCCTCTTACAGGAGTCGACTGAAATCACTTTTAGTAATGAGGATATGGAGGTGGGATACCCAGATCACCGGAGGCCCCTCTACTTGGCAACATCTATAAATCAAATCCCCATCAAGAGAGCCTTGGTAGATACAGGTGCTTCTGTAAATCTCATCTCATTGAGCACTTTACAAGCAGCAGGAATTTCAGAAAGGAAGATTCAAGGATGCCCAATGGAAGTGACGGGGTTTGGCGGAAAGGGCGAATACACCGCAGGCCACATCCAACTGTGGTTAAAAGTGGGCCCCATAGCTTCTTTAGCTCAGTTCTACGTGGTGAAAACGGAGGTCTCCTATCATGTGCTTTTGGGGAGGCCATGGTTGCACAAACACCAATTGGTCCCGTCCACCTATCACCAGTGTGTGAAAGGAAGGTTGAATGGCAAAATGATACGCATAGCAGCAAACCCCTCGCCGTTCGAACAGGCGAAAGCTCACTTAGTAGAAACTATGTTCTACGACCAATGGGCTCCATCCGGGGAAAGCTCAGTGTCAAAGCCACGAGGTACCTTCGTACCTAAGTGGGAAGACGTCCAAGGTGACCCAGAGCCTGATCTAAGGAAGTTGCTAGCACGAAAAAAGAAAAGAAAAGAAGCACCCACAGCAGAATCATATGACACACCCCAATGCGTCAGAGTCCGAGGTCTTGATGGCAGGGTTGTATACAAATTATGAAGGCGTGCGGGGCCCATGAGTGAAATACAAGCGGGCCCCACCCAAGAGTGGCAACACGAGAGTTTGGTGTGTTGCGTGGCACGAGAAAGTTCAGAGGAAGAAAGTAATAAAGAGAAAGATGAAAGAATCGTGGTAGAAAAGAAGGTGCAAGTTGTGGCAGAAGAAGAGTTGGAGGAGGTTGACCTGGGGTCTAGTTCACAGGAACCAAGGCCTATCTTAATTAGTGCAAGTCTGACAGAAAAGGAAAAATCAGAACTGGTACTGCTGTTGAGAGAATTCAAAGACGTCTTCACATAAGACTATAGTGAAATGCCAGGGTTAGACCCCGGGCTAGTGGCGCATACGTTGAATGTGGACCCAGAAGCCAAACTTGTGGCCCAACCTGCCAAGATATTTCACACTGAAATAGAAGGGCAAATAGTCAAAGAAGTACAGAAATTACTGGCCGCAGGATTCATCAAGCCTATTCAACACCCGCTCTGGCTATCCAACATAGTACCGGTGAAGAAGAAGAACGGACAGATAAGATGTTGTGTAGATTTCTGAAATCTCAACAGAGCCTGTCCGAAGGACGAGTTCCCATTGCCAAACATGGATTTACTAATAGATTCTGCGGCAGGAAGCGCCATGTTTTCATTCATGGATGGGTTCAGTGGATACAATCAGATCAGAATGGCACCAAGGGATGCGGAGAAGACTGCTTTCAGAACACCCATGGGCAACTTCTACTACATTGTGATGTCTTTCGGGTTAAAAAACTTATCAAGGAGCAATGACGGTCATATTTCACGACATGATGCATTAGGAACTAGAGGATTATATGGATGACATAGTAGTTAAATCAAGAAGGAGAGAAGAGCACTTCCGCATGTTGAAAAGGGTATTTGAAAGGTGTAGAGCCTTCAAACTAAGAATGAACCCTCTCAAGTGCGCGTTTGGAGTGTCCTCTGGGAAATTCCTGGGCTTCCTGGTTCACAGCAGGGGAATAGATGTGAACCCGGCCAAAGCCACGACCATAGCCACTATGAGACCTCCGGCCACAGTAAAGGAATTAAAGAGCTTCTTAGGGAAGGTCTCGTATATCCAGAGATTCATCCCTAGTTTGGCATCGATCACCTCTGCCTTCACCAAATTGCTCAGGAAAGGGCAAAGCTTTGAATGGGGAAAGATGCAGCAGACGGCCTTCAAGAGGCTATAGCAGATCATGATGAACCTCCCAATGGTACAAGCCCCAGTCCATAGAAAACCATTGCTACTCTACTTGGCCGCCAACTCTTATGCCATTGGTGCATTAATAGCCCAAGAGGATGGAGGTGGTGTTGAGCAACCAGTATACTACATCAGTCGTACCTTAAAAGATGCAGAAACTCGTTACCCAAGGGCAGAAAGGGCGTGTCTGGCTATTGTGTACGCTTCGTAGAGGTTACGCCATTATTTCTTGGCTTACAAAGTATGGCTGATGACCAAGTCTCATGCCATCAAAGCTCTGTTGCAGCAACCAATCCTCTCAGGCAGAATATCCCAGTGGTTGTTACAATTGTCACAGTATGACTTAAGAATGGGGGCCCCCAAGGCGGTGAAAAGCCAAGCTATAGCAGATCTATTGGCACAGTTTCCGGGAGAAGAAGAATTCCCGCTGGACGATGAAGTTCTAGGGGAAGTGGCCATGGCAGAGGAGGTCAGAGAACAGTGGATAATGAAATCTGATGGGTCTTCTACCACCCAATCAGGGGGAGTGGGAGTAGTTTTGTACCATGAAGAAGATAAGGCAGTAGCGCTATCGTTCAAACTAGAATTCCCCTGTTCAAACAACACAGTAGAATATGAAGCTTATCTAACCGGGTTGGCCATAGCTCTTGAAATGGGAGTTAAGCACCTAAAGGTAATGGGTAATTCGAACCTGGTGGTCTGCCAGGCCAAAGGGATCTTCTCCCTAAAGGAGCCCAGCCTAGCCCCATACAGAGCAATGGCCCAGAAGATGGAAGAGAAATTTTCAACCTTCGAAATAGAACATGTTCCAAGGAACGAAAACCGGTTTGCAGATGCGTTGGCCGCACTAGGCTCGCAAATAATGTTTGAAGGAGATAACACCAGGATAGAGTCAACAAGAGGGAGGAATCCATTATCGAGGTGTTGAAGGAAAGGTTCCTGGAGGAACAGTGCAAAGGGGATTGGCGGACCCCCATAAGGGAAGCCTTGATGAAAGGAGAAGGTGCCGCAGAACTGAAGGTACTAAAAGACTATGCCCTGATGAGAGGAGAACTGTACCGCAAGATGCCCGATGGGGTCTTGTCCAGATGCGTGGGACAGGAGGAGGCCTAAAGAAAGTTGAAAGAAGTACATGACAAGACTTGCGGATCCTGCGGGGAGGTCAGCCTTTACCGCAGACTTCAAAGGGCAGGCTTCTATTGGCCAAGCATGGGTAAAGACGCAGACCGAGTCCAAACCCAATGTGAGACCTGCCAGCTCGCAGCAGACAGAGAAGAAAGTTATGCTGTGTTCATCAGCGAAGACTGGAGAAGCCCATTCATGCAATACTTGGCCAAAGGCATCCTACCACAAAAGCACAGTGAAAAATACAAGCTTAAAAGGTTGGCAATGCGCTACTTTTTGTATAACTCGGTCCTTTTCAAAAAAAGGTATGATAGTGACCCCTTAAGATGTTTGGGCCCTGAAGAAGCAAGAGAAATGATAAAAGAAGTGCATTCGGGAGAGTGTGGAGAGCACCAGGGGAAGAAAAAGCTTTACAGATGCCTGCTGCAAATGGGCTACTACTGGCCTATCATGAAGAAGGATACGGCAAAATTTGTGAAGAAATGCCACAATTGCCAAGTACAAGCCAACTTGATTCACACTCACCCATAGAACTTACATAGCATGGTCACCCCATGGCCCTTCCACACTTGGGGGCTTGATTTGGTAGGACCAGTAAACCCACCATCGCGTGGATACATATGGATACTAATGGCTACGGAATACTTCACTAAGTGGGCATAGGCAGTGCCACTCCGAAGAGCCACAGGAGGAGCAGTGGCAAACTTCATCAAGGAAAACACAGTTGTGAGGTTTGGAGTGCCCCACAGGATTATCAGCGATAATGGCACATCGTTTGTCAACAACGATGTAAGGAAAAGGCGTAAATGCACTTTTAGTCCTTACATTTTGACTTTTTTCCATTTTAGTCCCTAAATCAATTTACGCATTCCATTTAAGTCCTTGAAGCTACCTTCCATCACTAATCTAACGGGAAAACTAACAAATGAATAAAATAATAATAAAAAATTTACTGTAGCATGCCACGTCAGATTATAATTTAAAATATTTATTTTTCAATTTTAACAAAAAAGAAAAAATATGAGTTAAAATTTTTTTTTTTTTTTTAAAAAAGAACACAGAAACGTAAGAACAAGAATTATTTGAATACCTCACTCTACCAAATCACATTTCTTCTCCATTTCGTCTCGCACGCTCAACGCCTTCAATGGCTTTCGCTCAAGCGTCACCCACCTGCGTCAACGCCGCCGACGATGCCGCTGCTTTCTTCCTCCCTCCTCCTCACTGAAACCGAACCCACAACAACCCCTTCACGTCCTTCCTCCGTCCTCAAAGCCGATCCGACTCCCCTAGTAACTTCCGTGAAGGCTTAAAGTCGTCGATCCCCTTGGTGGTGGTTGAAGAGATGACCTTGTTTCTGTCGCTGTTGTGTGCTAAAAGACCAATCCGTGCTCGTGGAAGTTCCAATCGCCATCGTTCCTCTGTGGGTATGTCTTCTTCTTCAAATATTTTTTTCAATACTGTTTATGGGTATGCAATTGTTACTTATGGGTTTTGGAGTTTTGGGTGTACCCAACAC
This sequence comes from Notholithocarpus densiflorus, assembly GCA_030021035.2. NCBI lineage: Eukaryota > Viridiplantae > Streptophyta > Magnoliopsida > Fagales > Fagaceae > Notholithocarpus > Notholithocarpus densiflorus. The sequence goes on along the minus strand of JARYZH020001771.1, from coordinate 3,028 downwards.
CGATCCTTGCCCTAATTACAATCCTGGGTAACTTGTTCTTATTTTGCTATTTCCCTGTAGAAGAAAAAAAAAAAAAAAAAAAAAAAACTACAACCACTCGTTCTTTGTGAATGTTTGGATATGATTTATGGGTTGTGGAATATGATTGTGTGGCCTTTATTAATGGTAATAAGATTAACTCAAATTTTTTCTTTTTTGTTAAAATTGAAAAATAAATATTTTAAATTATAATCTGGCATGGCATGCTACGGTAAATTTTTTATTATTATTTTATTCATCTGTTAGTTTGCCCGTTAGATTAGTGACGGAAGGTTGCTTCAAGGACTTAAATGGAACGCCTAAATTGATTTAGGGACTAAAAGTGGTAAAAATAAAATGTAGGGACTAAAATGGAAAAAAGTCAAAATATAGGGACTAAAAGTGCATTTACGCCTAAGGAAAATGTTGGAGTTCTACCAAGTCAAGCACCATCGTTCATCGCCTTATTATCCTCAAGGAAATGGGCAAGCAGAGGCAACAAACAAGGTTCTCATAAAGATCGTCAATAAAATGAGCCAAGAGTACACAGGAGGATGGGCAACACACCTGCCAAACGCCCTTTGGGCTTACAGAAAATCACCAAAGTCTGCCACAGGATTTTCACCCTTTTCCTTGGTATACGGGACAGAGGTAGTAAGCCCAGCAAAAGTGATGCCTCCATCTTTGAGAGTTATGCAGATGCAGGAGAAGGAAAAAGAGGAAGAAGCCTTTACGGCAGAAAGGTGTGAAGATCTAGAAGGATTTGATGAAAGAAGGGAGAAAGCCCAAGAGCGTAGCCGCAGATACAGACAAAGGATGACAGAAGCCTATTGCAGGATGACAAAAGAGAGGGTGTTCGCGGAAGGACAACTTGTGCTAAAAGTGGCAGACTATGTCAGGCGAGGTATGGCAAGACCATCTAAGTTTGCACCAAAATGGGAGGGACCCCACATGATAAGAGAGACACACCCAAGTGGGTATTATCGTCTAGCCCAAATGGATGGCAAGGACCTAATGGATCCCATCAATGGGAAATGGCTGAAGCGTTATTATGCCTAAGTCAAGATTATGTAGTTGTCCCTTTCATCCAATGAGTTCAAGGTTTACCTTCTGTTCTTTTTTCCTTCAAGTGACATTGTCACGAGACAAGTTTGTAACATGCTTTTATGAGTACACAATGAAAAAGACATGAAGTATTATAAAAAAACATTCAATGTCATAAGTAATAGCATAAATAGCAACCAAGTGTAGCATCTTAAAAGTTACAAACCCAATCTGTGGCAATTATGTCAAACTAGCCAAATAAGTACTGTAAAAAGAAAATATGTAGATAAAGTGTACTAGGCGGGGTAGTAAAAGAAAAAAAAGAAAAAAAAAAAGAAGAGAACTACATCAACGAAGCCCAGAGATAAGAGGCTGGTCTCCAAAGCGGCTGGACCCACCAATGCTAGCAAGAAGACGCTCACGACGACCCTCCAAGTAGAAAACAAGTACTAAGAAAAAGAAGTAGAAAGAAAAAGATAAGAAAGGGGAATATTAGAAAAAAAAAAGAAAAAGATAGAGAGCTAGAACGGCAGGCATGCACCAATAGGTTAATTCTCTCTCTCCCTCTCAAAATCTTGCTCTCTGCTGGAAACAAAGAGTGTTCTTGTGTACCAACCATTCAGGTCCGCTTCCCTCAAAGCGATTAATTTATACGGCAGGGTCTCCCTGAGAGATTATTCACTTTGAGAAGAGGCGTTCTTCCCTCTTTGGTTTTGGTCCTGCGAATCAGACTTGATTTGATTTATTTCCTCTCTCAATCAACTCATATACTACCCCCTGTTTTCCCTACTTTTCTTATAAAATAATTGTTGTTAAGCTGTGATTATCTTTTTCTTAAGGGATTATCTATTTACCTTAATAAAAATGTCAAAGTACTCTATTTTATCTTGTTATTATCATATCTGCCTGCCGCAATCCATCTGAAACAGTTCTGCCCGCCGTAAACGTACTCCTAGCAGACGAGGCATAGTTTGCGCATAAGCCGGACCAAGTTGAGTTGCAGTTGGACCGGTCTCAACTCCCTTACTCAGAATACTTGGGCCCAATACCGCAAGAGGCAGCCCAGCCCACCTTAACTACAAAAGGCCCACCACACACTTTAACAACCATATTAGTCTTAAAGATATATCAAACTAAGACATCCATGATACAAATCACCACATCCCCAATATTTAATATTTTGATGTACAAAAAGAAAAAGAAAAAAAATTAATCCTAAAGATAGACCATTTTGAAAGTGAGACAAATATTTAAAAAAGTTTGATTTTAGGGGACCAAAATAAGAAAATCCCCAAACATTCGGTAAAATATAGAATTTAGTCAAATAGGAAATACCACGCAAGACAAAAGGCACCAATAATGTCACAATTTATAAACAAACGCCCCTCCCCGCGTTTCATGTTTATATTTTTTGAGTTTCCCTCCCTTTTATTCTCTCTCTCAGATACACACAATAAATCCAAAAGACGAACGAGATCTATGGTAATTCTCTGCATAAACTTTTCTAATTTCTTTTACAATCAAAATTCTCTACCTTACGGATCTCCTTTAATTTTGGTATATTAGGGTTTCTTTTTCACACTTCAAATATATTATAAAAAAAATAGTGGTTTTGTTATGAATTTATAATAACTTATTTTTCCATTTTATGCTAATCAGAACCCAACAATTTGTTGATTATATGCTGGATTTTCTTGCTTTTATATTTCAACTTTGTCATTTGTGTGTATATGTTTTCTTTGATATTTCTTGCTTGGAAGTTGGAACGTGCTTGCTGAAATGCTTCATACACAGTGTGAGAACTCGTCCTCACTTAATAATTTTGTTAAATTTTCAAATCATTGTGTATGTGATTGATCAAAATTTGGTGAATCCCATGCCATTTAGATCCATGCCAAAACCTGTTTCGGAATTCAAATTGTAGTCCTTTTTGTGGATTTGGGTATTCTATGAATTTTGCAATGCT
>JARYZH020001770.1:0-22619 GCA_030021035.2 Notholithocarpus densiflorus | reverse complement strand
AACCCATACCCGACCCTATTCCTAATCAGACCAAGTAAAACCCGGCCCATTAGGGTCGGGCTAGGCCGGGTACCCGCGGGTCAGGCAAAAATTGCCATTCCTAAACATCATTAACTTCGTAGTAGCGTATGGCTAAGGAAAAAGTAGTAGAATGGCTTTAGGAGTAATACAAACACAACCGTACGTTAAGCTGATAAATTGTGATTATTGTAATATTACTTTTATTGAAACAACCACTAACATTATTTTTAATTTACTGGAATCACAATATGCTAATTTTATAGTTGTGAAAAATATTGTGAAATTTATTATGTATTTAAACTCATTATTAAGATTAGTCCTAAGGAGGCTGTTTGCTTTCATACAAATAAAATGTATTTAGTAGCCAATAGTGGCCTGTTTGGAAGTTAGAAAAAGGAGGGGGAGTAGAGTAAAGAGAGGGAGAGTAATTCAATTATCTTGTTTGGAAGTTTTTTAAGGAAAAAGGGGGAGGGATTTGGAGGGGTTTCAACTACCTCTAACCCCTTCATTTTTAATTCTCCAAAATTGGAGAGATTTGGAGGGAAAGTAGAGTAGATAAATTATTGACCAAATGAATTTCTCAATTTACCCTTTTTAAATTAACAAAATTACAAACTGATTATATAATCTTTGTTTGTTCCCTGAGAAAATTTAAGATGAATGAAAAAAACATCATTTTATGAAGAAACTGTAGAAACTCAAAACCAACACCAACTCTCCACAGTTACAAACCAAAAACCAGTCACAAGCACCCAAAAATAAACCACCGTCAAAAGAAGAAAAACAAACAAACAAACATGGAAGACCCAAACAGAGCCAAAGCCAAATGCTTACTCGGAATCTCCAAGAAGCTCCTCCAAACCCGAGATCTCACCGGTTCGCATGACTTCGTGATCTTAGCCCAAGAAACCGAGCCGCTCTTGGACGGCTTAGATCAGATCTTGGCCGTCATCGACGCCCTCTTGGCCACCGGGAAGCACATGAACAACCACCACGACTAGTACTCGATTCTCCAGCTCGATCGCCAATCGGACGATCAGGAACTCATCAAGAAACTATCCGCCGACGCCGATGACTGCAACGTGGCGTGATACGATCAACTGGGGTGCGTGTCCTGGGCTTTGAGGCATGGATGGAAAACTAGGGAGAGATGCACAGAAGATTTTGATCTGTGATGAGATTAGTGTTACATTACAGGACAGGCGCGTAACTTTTTGTTTGGTTGGTGAGAAATGCGAAGAAACTGTAGGAATTTATGAAGGATTTTTATTTTTATTATAATTTTTTTTAGGTAATAAAAATTATTTTATATTAGTTAATAGTAGTTTTATACTTTTATTAGTGGTATTTGATGGAATGAGAATGTTGATTAAATAATTATTTAATCTAACAAATTAATAATAGATCAATGTTACAAATCTATTTTCAGATAGGGGTAAATTTTTCTATTTAAATCATTTCCTCTCATTTTCATCCTAATTTTTAAAACATCCAAACAAGAAGAAGGGTTTATTACTCTCTTCCCCTTACTAATTTTTAAAACATCCAAACAAGGTAGAGGATAGCCATTCCCCTCTACTCTCCTCTCCACTACTCTCCTCTTCTCTACTCCCCTCTACTCTCCTCCCTCTCTAAACTTCCAAACAGGTCATTAATGTTTAATAGTGTTACTTGTTCTCCTTTATCATGTGAACCAAAATTTGAATTCTCCCTCGTTGATGTAACACACACACAAAAACCAACAATAACATGTTTAGTATTTCTAACTCCGTAGATCATATCATTCTCAAAAAAAAACCTCTGTAGATCATGTAATAAGTGAAATAGCGTCTAAATATCCCATTTGATTTTAGTTTGTTTGATTATTTGAGACCAAAACTATGTTCTTTTAAAGTTTTAAAGATCTATATTAAGATTAAGAGATATAATTTTAAGGTGATTAATCTTTAAATGATCTAAAATATTCTCACACGTTAATCACAATAATTTGAAAAAGAAAAACTTCAAATATAAAAATAATATATTCCAAATTTAAAACACAATATAAAGTTATAAACTAAATAACTATTAAAAGAACTAGCTATATAGTATGTTCAAGAACTCACATTTTTCACTTTTAATTTGCAGTAAAAAAAGAAAAAAAGAAAAAGAAGCTCTCACAGCTTTCCAATAAGAAAAAGTCATTGTAATTACTTTTTTTTTTAATAAAAAAAACAAAAAAAAAATTTTAAAAAAAAAAAAAAAAAAAAACTAGGAAGATGCTAGTTTATATAAATATATTCTATTATTCAGTATGGTCCATGGAACATTTTCTTCATTTTCACTGCTCGTGGATCTCGAAAAATTACATGCAATAAAAAATCCCTCTAAACAAAGGCTAAAAATTATGAAAAAAAAAAATTTAAGTTTAACTAATTTAAACAGTGGACCATTAATAGCCATTTTGTCAAATGCTTTAAAATCTAAAAGTAAAGAAAATGCGATCAAAACCCCATTTCCTACGGCAATACCGAAAATGTTTAGCCATTTAAGATTATATCTTCTTCTTTTTTATTAAAGTAATTATTTAATTAGTATCTTTTTTTTTTTAATGGGAATTTGGTATCTTATTTAATATACTATGTTCATGTCACATATTATTTAGTATATCTATAGGTATTTTTGTTTTCTTATGGTGTTTGGCACCAAGCATTCACGAATCACGACGCATTAGGAGAGTTTTCTTTTGAACTTGTTTTTTCTTTTTCTTTTCTCTTCAGTTGGGGGGCGGGAATGAGTGGAACTGTGGAAGTGAAGACTGAGTAGTGCCAATTCTTTATAGAAGGTTCATTATGATTTGTCGAACTGTGTTTTATAGTAACTGTTAATAGAACAAAGTTTCTCTTCAAACTAATTTGGAGAGATACCTTACAAACTCTTTATATATCTTTATATTAAATGTGAATTTTGGAAATTTAACTGTATGATTACATGTTCTTATTATAATTATATCCTTCATTCTTGCAAAATTTCAAGAAAAAAAAATTAATTTCTATGTCATCAAACAAATGTTAAAATTTCAAGTTTTTGTAATCTAAAATTATGTATAACAACTAGTTTAATTGATCGAATAGTAAATAACATTCGACTTGAACGAAATTTGACATGTATGTTAAGAACACAAGAAATATGAAATTCAACGGTTAGATTTTCAAAATTCACACCCAAAAAAGAGATATATGAAAAGTTTGAAAATTTCTCTCCAAAATAGTTTAGAGAGAAACTTTGTTCTAATCCTGTTAATAAGGGCAGGGACAGACCTAGTAGGGGGGCCAAGGGGGGTCGAGCCCCCCGTGGCCCAATTTTTTATTATTAGGTTTATCTTGTCTTTTCATTAGTTGGGCCCCTCTCTTCCAAAACCTTAGCCTCCATTAGCCAGCCTTGACTTAACCCAAAAAGCCTAAAAACCCATTAAAACTCATTTAAACCACGGTTACATACAAACGAAATTTAGGAAAAAAATAAGAGAGAGAGAGAGAGAGAGAGGATGTGAAAACAAAAATAATGAAGATGATGAAAAGAAAGAAGATGATGATGGAAGATTTAGATGTTGGATTTGAAATGGTGAAATAGTAGTGCTAGGTGAGATAAGAAATGAATATAAAAGAAAGAGAGGAGCAAAGAGTCACATGGGTAGGAGTGAAAAGGTGAGTTGGAAGTTTCATGGTAAGTACCGACTTTGCAATTTACAAATACCGATATACATCAGTACCGAAATATTCCGTTGTAATAGCAAATTATGAACGATCACCGAAGCAAAATTCAAAACCGTATAATAAAGTTATAATATATAGAGAGAGAAGAGTCTACAGATAATATATAATATTGTTTGGTGTTTGGCACTTTGGTTATTTGTTGATAGTGGGGCAACCAGGGAAGGACCCAAGCGGAGGCTCGAGCCCCCTGGCCCTTTTTATTTTTACTTATGATATTTTTCATTTTGTAGTTGGCCTCCTCTTCAAAAACCTTGGACCCCCTCCTCCCCAATCAGCCTAACTAGCCTAGCACAACTAGCAACTATCCAACTCAAAAACTTAATAAAAACAATAAAAGCATTCACAATGGTGATTGTATTTTAGCAAAAAAAAAACTATTTTATTACCAAAGAACCAAAAAATCATGTGCTATTGGAGAACCTAAAACCGTGTAATCATTTTGCCTTTTTCAAGGCTTAACTTAATGACAGTTATGAATTTTCTATTATACATGTGGTACTTGTGCAAATTCCAACATAACCTATGCTTTATTTTACACCTAATTGACATAAGAATGAGATATAATTGCATCTGATTTAAAACATGCCTATACCCTTGACTTCAACAGTCATCTGTACAAGTGATAGTATAACTGCCCCAATTTACCTAATCATCCACGGAACAAGCTAAGCTTTCCAAGTTTGCAATCTTCAATAAAAAAATTATTTCAATTTAAAAGACATACCTTTACGTGCTTGGATCAAGTCATTAACCTGACAATAGGTACTTTAGGCCTTTCCTTTTATCCTTAGATAATAGCAAACCATATACTTGCTTACTCTTTTACTCGCTCACCCACTTAACGAAATATCACAACAGTGATAGATGTTAATTTACCCATAGCATATGGTCTAAGGAGCCAATCGTGACTATGGTTCTGTTTAACACTTAAGGAGAAACTGAATAGTGTTAATTTACCCAAGGCATATGGTCCGAGGATCCCAATATGTCCAAGGTTCTGTTTAACACCTGAATACTTGCTTAGGGAGCATTAATTTACCCAAGGTATGTGGTCCAAGGAGCCAGGCATGACCATGGTTCTGTTTAATACTTAAACAAATAATAAGGAATATCAATTTACCCAAGGTATGTGGTCTAAGGAACCAAGCATGACCTAGGTTCTGTTTGATACTTAAACAAATAAGGGAAGGCACTAATTTACCCAAGGTATGTAGTCCGAGGAGCCAGGCATGACGAAGGTTCTGTTTAGTCCTTCCACAAATAGTCAAGAATACCGATTTACCCAAGGTATGTGATTCAAGGAGCCAGACATTACCAAAGTTCTGTTCAATATTCGAATAAGTAATAAACACAACACATAACATCAGAAATAAAAACATGGCAGAGTTGCCTTTCATTAATAATAATACATTCGCAAGTTATTTACATTCCAGGGATGTGGTATGACATTCTCATCTAAATCTTCTAGGAAATAAACCCCTATACTAGTTACCGAGGTGATACGGTATGTCCCTTCCCAATTGAGCCTTAACTTTCCCCAGGCTGGGTTTTTTGTAATAACTACAACTTTCCTTAATACCAAGTCCCAAGGAGCTAACAGTCTCAATTTCACACTTGAGTCATACCCCTGTTTAAGTTTCTGTTGACAATATGCTAATTGAACCATAGCATTTTCCCTCCGTTCTTCAATCAAATCCAAGCTCCTCTCTAGTAGGTGTCATTGCTATCTGGAGCGAACAAGCTTGTCCTCAGCGTTGGGAATCCCATCTCCAGAGGAATCACAGCCTTGGCCCCATAAGTCATTGCAAAGGGTGTCTCTCCTGTTGACCTACGAGGGGTAGTCCAATATGTCCAAAGAACATGTGGCAGCTCTTCCACCCATTTACCCTTTGCATCATCCAACCTCTTCTTAAGTCCATTCACTATGACCTTATTGACAGCCTCGGCTTGTCCATTCCCTTGTGGATAAGCTGAAGTTGAGTACCTATTTTTGATGACCAATTTACACCAGTTGCTCCTGAAAGCTTTGCTATCAAACTGAAACCCATTGTCCGAGATGAGGGTATGAGGGATCCCAAATCGAGTGATAATATTTTTCCACACAAATCTCTTGGCATCCACATCCCTGATGTTTGCCAGTGGCTTAGCTTCAACCCACTTGGTGAAGTAATCAGTGCCGACTAACAGCCACCCCATATTTCCTGCTGCCTTAGGGAAGGGCCCTACAATATCCAAGCCCCATTGTGCAAAAGGCCAGGGACTAGATAGAGGATTGAGGACACCTTCTAGCTGATGAATACTTGGAGCAAACCTCTGACATTGGTCACATTTCTTCACGTATTCTTGTGCTTCCTTATGCATACTCGGCCACCAATACCCTTGAGTGAGGGCCTTGTGAGCCAGCAACTTGCCCCATATATGACTTCCACAAACCCCTTCATGTAACTCTTCTAAGAGTGGTTCCACTGCCTCTGGATGGACGCATAGCAAATATGGCCCAGAAAAAGAGCGCTTGTATAACTTTTGATCCTCGAACAACTAGAACCGAGGAGCTTTTCTCCACACCTTATCAACCTCCCCTTTCTCTTCGGGCAAGATGTCATCCTTAAGGAATAACACAATGGGATCCATCTAACTAGGTCTTACCTTAATTTGGTGAATATGGGCCTTCTCCCCCTTCATCTCGGTAGGCTTACATAGATCCTCGACCAGAATAACTCGAGGTAAATCCTGTGTCGAGGAGGTTGCAAGAGTGGTAAGAGAATTAACATGTGTATTTCTACTTCTAGGGATTTGTTGTAAGGAAAAAAAGTCAAACCCTGATTGCAGGTGCCTAACTTGGTTTAGATACTCATACATTCTCAAATCCCTGGCTTCCAATTCTCCCTTTACTTGGCCTACAGCTAATCTCGAATCTGAAAATACCTCCACTGTTTTTCCTCCCATTTTCTAAACCATAGTCATTCCCTCTAACAAAGCCTCATACTCAACCTTATTGTTTGTGGCCGAAAAGCCCAACCTTAAGGATTTCTCAATGATGATCTTTTCAGGAGATACTACAACTAGCCCCACTCCAGATCCCATTTTATTTGCTGCACCATCAACATATACCCTCCAAATTGAAGGCTCTTGCAGGGCAACCACACCATCTGATTTTTCATCCATGCACTGCTTCTCCTTATCTTCTTCCATTGGAGACTCAGTGAACTCAGCCACCAAATCTGCAAGGACTTGGCTCTTAATGGAGGTGCGAGGCATATACTTGATATTAAAAGCTCTTAGGATCGTCCCCCATTTGGCAATCCTCCCTGTATAATCAGCTTTCCGAAGCAATAATTGAAAAGGTAGTTGGATTAGGACCACAACGGTGTGGGCCTGAAAGTAATGAGGGAGTTTTCGTGTAGTATGTACCACTACCAAGATGGCCTTCTCCAATGGTAGATAACGCACCTCTGCTTCGTGCAATGATTTGCTTACATAATAAACTGGTCTTTGTACCCCATCATCAACCCGTATCAGTACTAGGCTCACCGCATGAGGTGCTACAGTAATGTAAGAAAATAAAACCTCCTCATCCTCAGGCTGGGACATAATAGGTGGCTGAGAAAGATATTCTTTCAATTGCTAAAAGGCTGAGGCACATTCCTCTGTCCACTCAAATCCTTTCCACTTATGCAACAACTGGAAGAAGGGCCTGCACCTATCTGCTGACCAAGAAATAAATCGATTCAAAGCAGTAATCATTCCTGTTAACTTCTGGACCTCTTTAGGATTCCGAGGAGGCTATAGAGTGTTAATTGCTCTAATCTGATTAGGGTCAACTTCAATTCCGCGATGGGTGATCATATAACCCAGAAATTTTCCAGAGCCAACGCCAAAAGAACACTTAGAAGCATTAAGGCGCAATTGATGTCTCCTCAATATCTCAAAAATATTCCCGAGGTCACCTACATGCTCGGACTCTACTTTACTCTTCACCACCATATCATCTATATAAATCTCAATATTTTTGCCTAACTGAGGCTTAAACATCCTGGTCATCATCCTCTGGTAGGTAGACCCTGCATTTTTCAATCCAAAAGGCATCACCTTATAGTGGTAATTCCCACTGGGTGTAACAAAAGCAGTCTTTTCCTGATCGTCCAAAGCTAGCGGTATCTGATGGTAGCCTTGAAAAGCATCCAAGAAGCTCATCCGAGAATGGCCTACGGTTGCATCCACCAATTGATCTATTCGAGGCATGGGGAAGGGATCCTTTGGGCAAGCTTTATTTAAATCCGTGAAGTCTACACATACTCGCCACTTTTCTTTCTCACCACCACAGTATTGGCTAACCACTCAGGGTAGAAAACCTCCTTTATGGCCCTAACCTGTTTAAGCTTAACCACCTCCTCTTTGACAACATCAGAATGTTCCTTAGATGAGCGCCGAGGTGGTTGCTTTTTAGGGATGACAGAGGGATTGACGTTTAGGTGATGGCAAATGAAATTTGGGTCCACCCTAGGAGTTTCGTAAGCACTCCACGCAAACACGTCAATATTTCTAATAAGAAATCCTATCAACTCTTCTTTCTCTCAAGAAGGCAACTGAACCCCAACCTGGAAGAACTTACCCTCATCTTCACCAATAATAACTTTTTCTAACTCACACCTTGCCTTTTCTACCATCACGTCCATAGACCACACCGGCACCCATGATTGCTATAAACCCTGCTCAGTAGAGGCCAAGGGCTCACCTCTGGTCTGATGTCTAATCCCAGCCACCAAGCACTACTTAGCCATAGATTGGCTTTTGACCAGCTCCTCGACCTGATCCCTGACAAATACTTCACCTTCAAGTGCAAGATGGAAGAGACAGCCCCCATGGTGTGAAGCCAAAGTCTGGCCACAATAGCAGTATAGGGGGAGTAGGCATCCACCACGATGAAGTTCACTTCCACACTTCTGACCCTGCCTAAACAGGTAGTCTAATTTGGCCCTTCAAAAAGACAATCTTCCTATCACACCCTATCAGAGGAGAGTCATAGCAGGCCAGGTCCTTAAGCCTCAGTTTTAGCCCCCTAAATAGGTCAGGGTACATGATCTCTGCATCGCTACCCTGATCCACCAGCACCTTCTTCACATCATACCCTCCTATCCTGAGAGTAACTACTAGGGCATCATCATGTGGCTGCAAGGTTCCAATTTTATCCTCATCAAAAAAGCTCAAAGTTAGTCGGACCTCCACCCTACACCTCTTTGAATCATGGGGCAAGTCTTCTGTAAGTGGCCAAGCCATAAACATCACCCTAGATGGCTGAGAACCAGTCCTTCCTGGAGCAGTAAAAATGACACTAATTGTACCCAAAGGTGGTCTTGTAGAAGCATCTCTCTGAGCTCCCGATCCTGCCTGACTACCCTGTCCATTGGGTTGATACAGGAATTGCTTTAACTTCCCAATCTTAAGCAATTGCTCCAAATGACTCCACAACGTCCTGCAATCTTCTGTAGTGTGCCCCCGCTTTTGGTGGTATTGGCAATGAAGGCTTTGGTTACACCTCGTAGGGTCTCCCCCTATCTTATTTGGTCATTTAAAGTATGGCTCACTCTTAATTTTTTCCAAGATTTGGTGCACAAGCTCTCGGAACACAGTGTTAACCATCTGAGTAGCAGTAGACCCAGATTGCCCAGCAAAATCTCTCCGAGGTCGGTTATTACTGTATCTATCCGACCTAACATCCCTTCTATCTTGTGAGACCACCTTAGCTTTCCCTTTCCCTTATTGTTGGTCCTCCTCGACCCGCTTATATTCGTCAATGCAATCCATGAGCTGACACACACTCTTAACAGGCTTCCTTATCAAAAATTTTCTCAAATCATACTCAGCGGGTAGGCCGACCTTGAAAGTCCTTACAACCACATCATCAAAGTTCCCATTTATCTCATTAAACATTTCCCAGTATCTGTCAGAATAGGTTTTTAGGGTTTCCCCTTCTCGCATAGTCATAGACAACAGGGAGGGCCGAGGAACTCTACTGTAGGTAACAAAATGAGCCCCAAATGCCCTAGTAAGCTCCTTAAAGGAGTTGATGGAACCTTCCTTCAAACCATCAAACCACCTTATCGCCATAGGCCCCAAATTGGATGGGAACACCTTGCACATCAAGGTTTCATTCTTAGAATGGACAGCCATTCTCTAGTTGAAGTGGCTAATGTGCTCCACAAGGTCCGTTCTGCCATTATACATGGTGAATGTTGGCTGAGTAAACTGCCGAGGAAGTTTTCCTCCTTCAATTCTATGCGTAAACGATGATGTAGAAATCTGGTTAAAATCCCTACTCATAGCATCATTTCCCAAACCTTTGCGGGATGGACTCTTGCTTCTATGCTTATAATGGTGATCCTTATCATACGAAAAAGACTCACTAGGAGGAGTCCTGGACCTGGGCCTGTAGCTACCATCTCTATCATCGTTAGAAGAAGGGTCAGAATTTGAAGGAGTCCTTCTCTGTCGCTCGCGGCGCAACCTTCTCCGCAAACGGTCAATCTCCAGCTGCATGCTTCTAGTATTCTCTTCATGAGAAAGGTGACTCCCAATTCGAGATTGACTCCTACTAGTATGCGTGGTATGCACACTAACCTCTTGGTCCCTTCTTCACTCAAGATTAAGGAATTGATCTTAACGTTGGGAAGCAACAGACTCCTCTCAGTTTGGCCCTGAACCTATCATAGTTGGACGTTGAACTCACCAAAGCTCAAGTTTCCCACAGACAGCGCCAATTGCAAGAGCAAGTTTTGGATCCTAAACCCAAAAGGTAAAAGGATTAAGGCCCAAAGAGCTCCATACAAAGAATTTGTAGAGAGTTGGCTAAAAACTAGGCTTCAATGAATTGGACAATGCTCACAATGGACTAAAGATGGTAAGGAAGCAAGGAAAGACAAAGAAAAACAAGCTTTTCTTTTGCAAAGAAATTCTTCCTCGACAAAGTTCGAGGAAAGTAGTTCTTGAATATACTTTTCTTAGACTTGTTTACAATTACAATTCTTAGCGCTACAATGTTTTTTACTACAAATTCTTAGATCCCCTATTGTAATGGGATTTTTCTTCTTTATATTACCCCCCTTTACTCCATCTCAGCCTTCCATGTGTGGATCAGATGGCTAGCTTTAATTCTTGTCTCATCAGCACCTTCCTGAAGTTTTTAGAAGTAGCTGCAAGGCTGAATATCACTGTTCAGGTATCACCTCCACATTAATGCGGCCAGAGAGTTAGCTACAAAGCATTTGATGTGGTGGTAGTATCTTTTCCTTAGATATTTCTTACCTTCCCCTTGTCTTATTCCTTCCTGATGCTTATCCTTCCCATTAGAACGTCTCAAAACGTTGCTCTTGATGGCATGTCAACCCTTCTGACCTTTGCTTTGTTAAGCCGAGGAAGCATTTGTCCTCGGACCACCTTCCTAAACCCTCATGACCAAACACCTTCCTCCATTCATTAGCCCGAACTTCTACATTAACGTTTATTTGTCCTCGGACTACTAAATGCCCTCGGACAGGCCCCATGACCCAATATACATTCCTGGGCCTATCATCCCTACAAACATTATTTTAAGGTTCAAAAGTTACAAAATAAATAGAACATAAGGAAAAAGAAAGAGACAAAAGAGAAGTAATGTTTGATTTCAAGAAAAAAAAAAAAGTGTTACCTTTCAAAAGTGTTATGGATTTAATAATAACTTATTATTTTTTCATAAACATGTGTATTAGTGATAAAATTAGAAAAATTTATATATTAAACTTTATAATTTGATATTGTTTTCAAATTAAACTCTAAAGTTTTAGACTTTGAATATAGTGGATATGCTATCTTTTATAAGTTTTCTAACATTAAAATAATGCTTGACATTTATATGAGTGATATTTTATTCTATAAATTAGCTTTTAGTGTGTATATATAAGGGGGCGTTTAGTTCGCTGTGATATTACATTATGCCGTAATATTACATTACTGTAATCTTACATTAATGTAATTTCAATACAAGAATACAACATTACATTGTTTAGGAAGGTGATGAGATTAAGATGATATGAAATATTTTGTAATTTTAAATTATGCGAATGTTAGAAAATTAAAATAAACCAAAAACTTTAATGTCACATCATCGTAATATTCATCACATCACAGCGAACTAAACGGATAAGTGTGATATTTTTTATAACAAGTAATAGGCAATATTGTGCTCATCTGTAATATGTATAAATAAATGTATGTTTACGGGTGTATTACATGAGTATGTTAGTCATAAATTTTCCCCCTCTAAAGTCAAATCTTGACTTCGTCACTACTGTTACGGTTGTCCATATCATGGATAATAGCTATGCCATTAAAAATTTTAAACCTACTACTTCCACCGTCCAATTTCATTGAAGACTCCATGTATATATGACATTGATTGCATGCATTTAGGTCAAATTTCATTGTAGATTCCATCTATATTTCAATTTCATCACAGTTAAGTCTTAAAATATCAAAATAAAATCTACCTAACAAATTTAAACTATTAAGTTTCTAAATACATATATTTTTCAGATAGTATGAGTTTGTTTGAGTTACTTGGATTGAAAAATTTTGTCAACCCAACCCAATCCGAACTTCAAAAAAATAAAACTAAAAACTACTTCAATCCATGAACCTTCAAAAATCCAACACAATATGACAGGTCGGGTTGAGTCAGATTTTGGAGGGTTAAATTCACCCCGATAAATGTAAATAACAATTAAGTGGACCATGAACCGTTCTAATTAACCTTGCCTTACATAATGGATCATGGATATTATCCTTTTTATGGTAGGAATATTATATTTTCATCTAGCAATTGGAGCTGTTTGTTTGACTTCTAAATGAGCAGCTCGAAGAAATGTACTCTGAAAAGTACTTTAAAAATTCCAAAGATGAAAGTGAGTTGTGTCGACCTATGTATGCAGTCAATGTCATACTTCATCTTCTCAGCCTCTAAACCTTGTTTCTTCCATTACACATATTAGTCTTTCTATGCGAATCATACAAGAAAGTTGTCTATGTTATTTGGCTATTAGCTAGGTCAGGTGTGAGTCGCTATGTGTAACAATTGGAGCATCTGAAGTTGATATTGGATTGACAGTATAGTATGTGTTTGGAACTAGTTTATAAGCTAGTTTTTTAATTTTTAGTTTTTATGTACAACTTTTTAACACCTTTTCTTTTTCTTACTCTTTTTCACTTTTTCTAAGTGCAAGTATACTTTAACACACTTTTAGCAAAACATTTTTAGCAAAAGTAAAAATTCTTCTGAAATCAAGTTCTAAACTTTTGGCTGAATAATCCTACTAGTCTCCATATATTAATGCGTTTAGTCTGGCTCTTTTGGTGGAGTTTTATTAGCTTATTTATTTATATACAACTTATAACTTCATTTCTTTTTAGAGATTCGATTGTACTTTTATCCGCTTTCAAAGCAAGTTCACTAAATTCTTTTTTTATTTCTTGTCCTTTTTGTTGTATTTTCGGTTTGTGATATAATAGTTTTAATCCTGATGCCTATTTCGACAGGTACAATATTTGCATTCCAGATAAATCATTTTCTGTTGAAAGTGATGGAACCCAAAAATCCCTATGTGCATGAAAGATGCTGATTGTGAACTTCAAACTACTGTAAAACCTGTTACTTTTGGAAAAAGTTTAGGACCACAAAATTTTTCATAACTTCTTGCCACAACTGTAATGTGGTAGAGAGTGATTAGTGGAGAAAAAACGGTAAATCTGTGTGTAAGTAATGGTTAACCCCTCACAGTTTGCCACATCAGAGTTATGGTAAATTAAAAAAGTTGTGGAATAATTTGTAGTCTTATAACTAATTACTTTCATCTATTTTGTCAGCACCTTCAGTTCATAAGCATCTTTCCTAATTCATTAGCAATTTCCTTTTTGTCTTCCTTGTATTTGGTACGAATTATTGACAAATTATAAGAACTTGTTGCTATAATTTTGGAGTTGTTATTTAGGTAGGATGGTTCTGGCACTGACAGAATATATATATATTTGATGCTCTTAATTCTGGGGAAGCTAGCAACTTGCCCAAAGAAAATGAAGTCTAGGGGAGGTTTTGTCACCATCTAGTAAATCTTTGTTCTTGACTCCTTGCACCAATGACCTCATTGATTGTGATTGGTCCAATATTCCTAATAGAGAAATAGACTAAAAGGGAGACTAATGGTTCTTTTGTTTGTTTTTTAATATATATACAAACAAATAGAATGGTAGAGTTGGAAGGGAATCAAAATCAAAATTAGCAGAAAATTGGAGAGTCATTGACTTATTTGCTATTTCATGCGTATAAGTTTGTTATTAGTCCAAGTTTTTCAATCTAATGCAAAATTTAATGATTGTTGGATCACATTCACATTCAACAAATTAAATAGGCTAGCCAAGGAAGGTTGAAATTTTCTTGGGCGACGACATCCATGACGTGGGGTATTGCTATACAGGCATTCAATCACTTGAGCAAATCCTTTGTATAATGTCTACAATGCAAATGAAAATGATTAACAAAGATAGTCATCTTAGGCATATCTATAATTGTTGTACACCTTTATCTCAAATATTGGCCCACACAAAAAAATTATAGGAATATTCTTATGCATTCACCAAACTTAGGGCAATGATTGCTTATTTATTCTGAAATATGAACTATATTATACTCTGAAGGGATGTATCAAAATTCAAATGTTGCTAGGAAATGAAATTCTCTATTACATGGTATTGACTATTGATATGGGTCAATCATCTTTGAATATCCCAAAAAATATATATAATGTTTCAATTTCTTTTTGATGTTGTATAAAATGTTACTAGGAAATGAAATTCTCTATTACATGGTACTGACTATTGATATGGGTCATCTTTGAATACCCAAAAAATATATATAAGGTTTCAATTTATTTTTGATGTTGTATCAAATGTTATTAGGAAATGAAATTCTCTATTACATGATACTGAGTACTGACTATTGATATGGGTCATCTTTGAATACCCCAAAAAATATATATAATGTTTCAATTTCTTTTTGATGGCTTGCTTTTGTTTATCTTGTTAAGATAATTAGGTTGTAATTCGTGTCCATAGTAGTGGCCGGTGATAAGAAGGTCTTACTTAAGTCAGTAAGTTGGTCATCTTAGCTTTTACATCATATCATATCTATTTATATTAAAGTAGAAGTTGAGAGAAAGTTCAATAAAAAATAAAATTAGATTCTAATTACACAACAATTTTGCACCAAGTGTCTCTCTAATTGTCCACTAATTTGATGCCAAGTGTCTTTTACTTTTAAATTGAATTCATTTGTGCCAAGTGTCATTCTATCTCTAATTTCTTGCCAAATGTCTTTTTTTTTTTTTTTTTTTTTTGGTTAAATTTGCCAAATGTCTTTACATGTAGAAAAATGCTCAATTAAAAATGTATTATACTTTTATGTAAAACTTTTGAATGCATAATACTTCTAACTTATTTAATATTATTTTAATCCATCTAAATTTACTTCTAACCCATTATAATTAAATCTCATTTCAAATCCATTTAAAACTAATCTAGATTTTCATACAAAATATTATTTATTAGCTCAAATATAAATTTCAATGAAAAAGTATACCATATTTTAAAATTTGGTTAAAATATAATTTGAAAAAACACATGAAAAAAATTTATTTTATCAAAATAACAAAAATTAAGTTAATAAGTAATATTTTTTAATAAAAATAATTAAAACATTAGAAAAAGAACATTAAATATTCTACAAAATAATATCCTTAAGAGTTTTTTTTTAAGTGTTGACAAAAATATACAAATGAATTCGATTTAGATCCTGATTGTACTCTCGTTATAATATATTATATATGATTCTCTTTATCATGATTCCTTTTTAGGTTTGAGATGCTTCTTCTTTTTTATTTTTTAGGTAGGCATTGTTATTAGGGGTGTTCACCAAACCGTACAAACCGTAAAAACTGCACTAAAACCGTCTGCAAAATAACATAATTGCACCATACTGCAAGTAATAGTGCACTGCTCCGCACCATATCGCATGGTGCAATGTGGTTTGCAGTTTTATAATAAAAAAACCGCACAAACCGCACCGCACCCTCTCTATATATTAATATATTTATTTATTTTTAATATTAAATATATTATTAATAGTTTAATAACCCTAGTTTTCAATAAATAAATAAAAAGTTTGATAACTCTAGCAAGTATTGACTAGGAAAGCTAATCCAAAATAAAGAAAAAACTAGCTAAATAGTTTAAAACTTGGCTCAAAATAAAGGAAAAAATTAGTTTTGGGCTGGATAGGAAAAGCCCAAAATTTGAAAAAATATACTGACTTTAAATCGTTCAAGCCGCATCTTATATACCGCACCGCACATGTGACCGCAAAAATGAAGTATAATGCGGTTATAATTTTGGCTAAACTCTAAACCGCACTGCACCGCACATGTGACCGCAAAAATAAGGTGCGGTGTAATTATGGTTTTGGCTAAACCAAACCACAAAGTGTAGTGCTAAAAAATAACCCAAAACTGCACCGCACCGCGAACACTCCTAATTGTCATACATGATGTTGTTCTCCTAAACTTGGAAATCTTTAACTATGTTGTTAGTTGTGAAGCTAAAATTTTTTGTTCAGGGGGAGGGGAATTATGCTATAAATACACCAATGAAGATAAACTCAAAAAGCAATTTTTTTTTTACGTGTGTCTATATATAAATATATATATATATATTTTTTGTTACACTGTCCAATAACTTGTTATTGAATTCATTTTGAAAATTTCACCATTGGATTGCATATTCTATATGCTCTTAACATGCATGCCAATTTTCATGTCAATTGGATGTTATCTACTATTCAATTCATAAACTTATTTTTTATGTATTATTTTAAATTACAAAAACTTGAATTTAAACAATTAATTGATGACATAATTATTAATCTTTGATCGTTTTGAAATTTTTTATGCATTATATATATATGGTTTGAGTTCAAATTACACCTTATGTAATTTTAAGCAATGTTACACCACACAATATTTTTTAGTTGGATGCAAATTTTGACAAATCCACTATTAGATTACATTATCTTTGTATATTCTCCATACTTGCAAAATTTAAAGGTGATCAAATATTAATAAATATGTCATCAATCAATTGTTTAAATTCAAGTTTTTGTAGTTTAAAATAATGTATAAAAAAAGTTTTATGAATCGAATAGTAAATAACATCCAATTGACATGAAAATTGGCATGCATGTTAAGAACATATAGAACATGTGATTCAACGATAAGATTTTCAAAATATGAAATTTATAACAAGTTTTTAGGTGGTGTATTATAACTCCAAGCAATGTTACACAACTCAATAACTTATCATCTTCCTAAATTTTTTTTTTCTTTATGAATATTATAAACTCTAATTAGTATATAAAAATGTCTAGTTTTCTATAGATATGTGCGAAAAATAATTTAGCATCTCTCATTAAATTTATGCTTGATGATGATTTTTTATAAAATAAAAATCATAAAATCATCCATTATCATATGCTAAGGAAGTTTTCATCAATTTTAACTTAATATTTTTTAAATTTCCCATATTCAAAATACTAACAAACAAAATCACCTGCATTTTAAGATAAGTTTTAAAAAATCTCTCTTATTCTTCTAGCCATATTATGTGCAACATTATATCTGTCCCATTTAATTATTCCTTTTAAGTACTATAACGAATTTAGAAGTTTGAACCCGTTTAATTTAGAAGTCTCAATCAAATGTAGACAAATAATTGAAAATTAAATATATAAATATATATATATATATATATATATTACAATTCGTTATGTTACAGATCCATAGCTTGAACTCATTACTCATACTGGTTTCAAACGATGTACTAATATACATAGTTTGAAACCAGTTCTCTTTTATTTAAAAAAAGTAGACAATGTTTTTTTTTTTTTAATTAAAAATGGAGACCAACTAGGCCAGTTTGTAGTGTCAAAGCTCAAAAATTTAAAAGATTTAAAATATATATATATATATATAAAATAAGAAAATACTCAAAATTATGGGGAACTAAGCTGATCCATAATGAGGCATATCATGCTTCAATTTATTATTTAACCTCTCGCAATGTATGGATCCCAAACATGGTGTGAAAGAGAGTGCATATAATGTGTGCATGAGATAATTATGCAAGAGGTCTTCTTTTTTCTTTTTTTCCTATTTTTGATAGATAATCATATGCAAGAAATACGTGTAAACGGAAGTTCTCATCAATACATACATAAAAGAATGAAGAAACCTTGTTATCTTCCTAAACTCAATTAAATTTTTTTTTTTTTTATGAATATCCTAAACTCTGATTAGTATATAAAAATGTCTAGTTTTCTATGATATATGCAAAAAAATCCAAATAAATAAATATCTCTCATTAAAGTTATGCTTGATGATGATTTTTTATAAAATAAAATTCTACCATCATCATGTGCAAATTAAGTTCTCATCAATTTTAATTTAATGTTTTAAAATTTCCCAATTTTAAAATTCTAACAAACAAAATCACCATTATTTAAAGTTAGTGTTTTAAAAAATCTCCCTTCTACTTCTATTGGTATTATATAACATTATATCTCTCATATTTAATTATTCATTTAGGCTCCGTTTTGGAGTTCATAAAGGAATGGAATGGAATATAATGGAAAGAAATGAAAAGAATAATTTTAGAATATTCTTCTCTTCCCTTGTTTGGGAGTTTTAATGAAGGGAATAGAAAACTCATTCTCTTATTTGAGAGTTTAACTCATTCCCTTGTTTGGGAGTTTAAGTGGGAAGGAATGGAATGAGTAGGAGGGAACACGCATTCCTCTCTATTCCCTTAAAATCTCAAATTTTCATTCCCCCCAAAATTGGGAGGAATGGGAGGGAATGGAATTAGATTTAATATTTTTTTTACTAAAACTCTCAAAATACCCCTATATATTCAACCATTTATTTTAAAATAGGAGTCTAATAGTAATATTGTTATAAAATGATTTCATTCCATTCTCTCCATGTTGCTCTCAAACAAGATTACTTACATTTCATTCATTTTCATTCTTTTATTTTAAAACATCCAATCAAGGTTACTTAATTAAGATTACTTAAACTCCCAAATAAGGGAATGAGTTTTCAATTCCCTCCATTAAAACTTCCAAACAATGGAAGAGAAGAATATTCTAAAATTATTCTTTTCATTCCTTTCCATTCCATTCTATTCCCTCCTCCCAAACGATGCCTTAAGCGCTACAAAGAATTTAGCAGTTTTAGTCTCAATCAAAGGTTGACAAACAATTAAAAAAGAACTATATATGTATGTATATATATATATATATATAATAAAATTTATTATGTTACACATCCATAAATGAACTCATTACTCATAAACAAATAGACAAGAAGCATATCGTTCAGAACCAATTTCTCTTTCCTTACATTTTATTTCTTTAAAATAAAAATAAATAAAAATAAATAAAAACAAAGAAGAAAAATATAGTTTTTGTTTAAATTTTTTTTTTTTAAGGGAAGCCAGTTCATAAGGTAAAAGCTCAAAACTTTTAAAAACATATATATAATAAAAAATTTATTCAAAATTATGGGGAACACCCCATCCTAAGATGAGGTATCTCATTTTTTAGGATTTATCATCTAACCTCTCATAACGTATGCGACCTACATACGATGTGAAAAATGATATATCTACTGTATGCATGAGATATTTATGCCCATATGCCAAATATGTCTTTTTATTTTTTTCTTTCTTTGATAGGTAACGATGTGCCATAGAGTTTTGTAATCATCTAAAGTAATTGATGCTATGGACTATTGTCTCCTAGTGAAGACATGATTTGCCTTCTGAAGCTTTTCTAACCTTTCTTACCTTTTTAACCCTTCAACAATCTTTGACCTCTCATAACATATGCATCCCATGCGCAGTGTAAAAAATGGTGCATATAATGTATGCTTGAGATAATTATGCATGATATGCCATAGAGGTCTTTTTCTTTTTCTTTTTGTGATAGGTCACCATATGCCATAGAGTTTTGTAATCTTCTAAACTAAGTGATACTACTATCTCCTAGTGAAGACATGATTTGCCTTCTAATGCTTTTGTAACCTTTCTTAAGGTCCCTTTCTTATCGTTTTAACCCGTCAACAACCTCTGACCTCTCATAACGTATGCAACCCGCATGCGGTGTGAAAAATGGTGTATATACTGTATGTGTGAGATATCTATGCACCATATGCCAAATAGGTCTTTTTCTTTTTCTTTTTTTGATAGGTAATGATGTGTCATAGAGTTTTGTAATCATCTAAAGTAAGTGACGCCCTAGTGAAGACATGATGTATGCTTGAGATATATAATTATGCATGATATGCCATAGAGGTCTTTTTCTCTTTCTTTTTGTGACAGGTCACCATATGTCATAGAGTTTTGTAATTATCTAAAGTAAGTGACACTACTATCTCCTAGTGAAGACGTGATTTTCCTTCTAATACTTTCTAACTTTTCTTAAGGTTCATTTCTTATCGTTTTAACCTGTCAACAACCTCTAACCTCTCATAATGTTTGCAGCCCACACGTGGTGTGAGAAAAGGGTGTATATAATGTATGCGTGAGATAATTATGCACAATACGCTATAGAGGTCTTTTTCTTTTTTTCTTTTTTTTTTGATATGTAACAATATGCCATGCATAGAGTTGTAATCATCTAAAGGAAGTGACACTATTGTTTCCTAGTGAAGACATGATTTTCCTTCTAATGCTTTTCTAACCTTTCTTCTTCCTTTCTTACCTTTTTAACCCTTATATGTTGATTAATGAGCTCACTCAGTTGTATTGGACAAAGTACAAAGTTCTGGTGGTTGTGGATCAAATACCACCTGGGTTTAACCCTACTTTTCTAATTGAACTGGCCCGATTGCGTGGATTTTGTTGACACCCCCATATTTTTTGTCAATTAAATCAAGCATCTGAGTTTTTCAATAGATAATGTGTGACTTGAAAAATACGGTTGGATGAGTAATGCAGCTGATTTACCCCTTCAATTTTTATCAATTTCTTATTACAAAATTTTAAGGACCTAAAATGTTGGGAAATAGAAATGTTAGCACAAGAACGAGAAAGAATTGGATCTTTTGATAATTAGGTAAAGATCAGAAGCAACACTGGTTGTTTCCTTACGTACTTCTTATTAATTAACACCAACTCCCAAGTTAACTATGTCGTCTTGCTAATTTAGTTATTTATTAAGGTTCCAAATACCAAATGAATCCATGGTTGGAATTTTATAGCACTTCCATGTTTTTGGTGAAGGCATCTATTTCTTTAAACAAAGAGATGAGAAAGAGTTACCCTCAAGGACAAAAGTGGCCAGCTCTTAAGGGGTCAAGGAATCCTTTAAAACTTTTATTTTCATAGACTCTTTTGGCTTACATAAAAATTTTTTTTTTTTTTTTTTTAAAAACCCACTAAGAGATGACTTTGGCTGCAAAAAAAAAAAAAAAAAAATTGAAAAACAGAAGGCATTAAAGCAATTTTGTCAACAAGTTTGCCCCACGTCTGGTTCTTTCCTGTGATGTTTCTCAAAGACATATGACCTTTTCCATTGTCTCAACAAGGGAGCTGGCCAATTTATAATTACAACCTTCCATGTTTTTTTAGTGATCAACTCAAAATGCTTTCCATCCAATCATTTATCTCCCCCCATGAACAACATCCTCCTCTTTTTAAATGTCTGAATGACCTGGCAGCATCTTTGCCTGGACTATAAGCTCCTTTTTAAGCAACACTCTTATTGCTGACTTGCAAAGGTTCGAGGGTGTTCCTAACTTTTTTTTCTTGGTAAGTGAAACTTGTAAAATGGGAAGGCAACCTTGTTGTGATAAGATTGGGTTGAAGAGAGGTCCATGGACAATTGAAGAAGATCACAAGCTCATGAGCTTCATCCTCAACAATGGTATCCATTGCTGGCGAATGGTTCCGAAGCTTGCAGGTATCCGTGGAATTATGACACTTCGATCTCTTATAGCCTTCCCTCTCGTCTCGCTCTCAAACCTTTAGTTTATTTGTGTTTATTGTTTTATTAACACAATTCAATATGTATGGTAATGAAGGTTTACTCAGATGTGGGAAAAGTTGCAGATTAAGATGGATTAATTATCTAAGGCCTGATCTTAAGAGAGGTGGTTTTACAGAAACGGAAGAGAATCAAATTATTCAACTCCATTCACGTCTTGGTAACAGGTATATATAGCATGCTTTGCTTTGTTTGCTTTCGTTCAAAACAAGATTGCCAGATATATAGCAGCATTGTTAAGGCTAATGTGATGGTCAAATATCAATTTGAAAGCAATGTTATAGGATGCTGACTGAGTTGCTATAAGTTGGTTCTTTCTTCTCCTAACACTATCAACAACTTATGCAGGTGGTCTAAGATTGCTGCACACTTTCCTGGACGCACCGACAATGAAATCAAGAACCACTGGAACACGCGAATTAAGAAGAGGTTAAAGCTCCTTGGCTTAGACCCTGTGACACACAAGCCTCTTGAGCAAAATGAAAATAGTGGTGATGATAAAGATGAGATAACATTAGAGTCAAATTCATCAAAGGGACAAGAGGAAAGACAGCCAGAGGTTAAGTCCATAGACGAGGACAATGATGCCAAGCAAGATTTTGTATCAACAGAGGAGACAAGGAATGAGGTTGAATTAACCTTGGATGAAACAAATGATCTTTTAA